>CM040117.1:186289962-186502113 GCA_022559845.1 Amorphophallus konjac | reverse complement strand
TACGTAATAACCCAAAAATAATAATAATAATAATAAAACAAAACAAAATAAAAAAGAAAGGATGGAGGCGTCCAGGCCCCTGGACGCCTCCTTCCCTCACACCATCCCCCTTCTGAATTATGTCCCTCGGCCCATTCTACGCTAGAAATCATTCAATAACTCAGCAGAGTGAGGTCTTAAGGGGCTTACCGGGTCGTGCTCATCCTCCACCGCGTCGCCAGGGCCCTCAGGACCCTCCACGGCCAAGGGAGGTGCCTCCTCTTCCGCGGCAATCTCCTCCCCCACGGCAGCCTCCTCGGCATGATCCCTCGACCTCCTCGGACGACGAGCAAGTCATTTCCGCTTCTCTCCACCCTGGCTCGGGCCTCCTTGCTCCATTAGGAACTGAGAATGGGTCGTTCAGAGTAGAATTGGTCGTCAGAGTGAACAGTAGAAGTGAAACAGGCGTGAAACCCCCCTTTTATAGAAATTGCCCTTTACTTGGGGCGTCCAGGCGCCTGGATGCCCCCATAAAAAAAATAAAAAAAATTTTGGGGCGTCCAGGCGCCTGGACGGCCCCATAAAAAAATTTTAATAAAAAAATAAATAAATAATCCTTGGGGTGTCCAGGCGCCTGGACCCGCCCATAAAAAAATTTTTTAATAAAAAAATAAAAAATCATTGGGGTGTCCAGGACCCTGAACGCCCCTACAACAAAAAAATTGTTATTTAAAAATTCAAAAATATTGGGGCGTCCAAGCCCCTAGACGCCCCATTCAAAAAATAATAATATGTATATATATATATATATATATATATATGTATGATCATAAAAATAAAAAAAAAGAAAAAAGAAAAGAGATAATGATAACAAGGGAACAGTGGTCCAAGATGCCAATTCCAGATTTTATTCCATCAGAGAAAGCAGAGTGAGCTACATCAGGGGCTTGGGCGCTTTAGGCCTTAACTTCCCCAGTTCGGTTACATAAGCCCTCCACAGGTCGCATTCTTCCCCTACATGCGCTAAGGCCTTTCCCGCAATACTTGTCTTCCAGGGTGCTTTAATGGCCTTCGCTTCCTTTGCGTCCACTTCCGCGCCCAACTCCCTCTTCTTCAAAGGAACGATGCCGGTTAACAGTGGGAACGAGTGGCGTGGAATGTCGATCTGGAGACAGCACCGATGCGCGTTGTAAAGGACAAACTCAGTCGCACCGATCAGTTGGAGTTCAACTTCGGGAGAAGACCTCGTGAGGAGTTCAAGTGAGAGTAGACAGGCCGGTGCGCAAGTGAAGAAGCTTTGTGTCATGGTTCGAAAGTGAGACCGCCAGTCTTCACGTTTCTTCAGCCATGGAACACGGTTCGCCACGGTACCACCGAAGCCTAACACATCGGCTATGTGATGAAGAGGGCTTTGTTGGAAGAGCTTCAAAGCAGTCGGCATCCCCTCACGGTGGTCAAATTTAAAGTTCAAATCAACCCAGCAACTCAGAACAAGTGCGCAACCAAAAGGAGGCTTACCCATGCTCGAGGTAGTAAGTCCACTGTAAAGGTAGGTAAGGACGGCGGGTCCCACCCTCTTTCCACTCCAGATCCCGCAGATGGCACTCAGTTGGTCCTCCTCCACTATGTTGTCGGTATAAGGAAACAAGAGAGCACCCGCCAGACAAATGGTGAACCCTTTCATAATTCCTTCCAAGTGGTCATCATCTGGTGACCCTCTCAGGGCATCCATGACCCATTCCGCGAGCCCTTGCAAATCAATTCCCTTTTGAGTGCGGACCTTTCTGGCTGCGTCGGGCGACATGAAGCTTCCAAGGACACTCTCGGAAGTTCCCCTTGTCAGCATCCGCATAGCCTTTACCTTCCCGTCACTCTTGAATTTCTTCAATCTAAGTAGAAGTTCCACCTCCTTGAGGAGGATGGTCGCCTCGAAGGTCGGGAAGATAAAAGTGTGGGTCTGGAGATGCCAGATCTCCAGTAGGGCGCCCATAGTCGCCCAGTCCATGCGAATCCTCTCATAGTGCTTGGCATGGATAAGGAGCCCCTGAAGATGCCACCTCGAGAGTATGGCCCTCATGCCAATGGAGATGTTGGAAGTTAACTTTGAAAGCCATGGCAGTTTGGAAAACTTCCTCGGGCCTGGGAAGAGTGGATACGGCTGGAAAGAAGAAGAGAAAGGAAAAGAGGTGAAAAAGGGTTCACGCGGAGAATTTGAAATGAATCAGCTTACCATATGCGACTGGATCATCCCACCCAGATGACCTTCGAGGTTAGAAAGTCGCCTGATTTCACCACTAGACATGCTCCTCTTCACACGGCGGAAAGACTCTCCTTCCATCCTGGAAATCCCTAGATTCTCCTCTCCTTCTCCTCTTGAGCTTTCAAAGCTCTCCTTGGTGCATTTGGATGAACTAGCCTAAGGGGGTACTTATAGGAAAGGAGAGGTGCTACAGGATGAAACACGTCACATCAGTGGTCAGTCGTCAGATTTTTGTCTGGATCTCCTTGTACTGTGGTGCGATTCTGTTGCGATTCTGTTGCTTTCTGGTGTTATTAATCTATGCTGGTCTGTGTAGGTTTTACTAACAGACGTCATTGTCCCATCTCCTGTCCCACCTTTCGGTGGTTGGTCCCACCATGTCATGCATCGTATTATATGATATTTACGCTATTAGAACATGTCAAGGACCTTGCGACCCGAACGAATCTGGGATTTGAGTTCCCCTTCAATAAAAACGGTGATGATTCCGGAAGAATTTGGGTTGTACGGATAGGCCGTTAATTTGTGGTAGCATGGGGACGACGGTTCCGTTCAGTGAGTTGGTGCGTGGATAAACGGGCCCCGGCTCAATATCAGCTCACCGGATCGGTCTCCTGACCCATTCTTAACGAGTTGACAATATTATCCTTGGCTATTTTCTATTTTAGTTTGTTTTAAATTTTTCTTTAAACCCAGCATGCATTCATATAGGACTTTGAGTTTATTGCGGAAGATCATTCAAGTGATTTGATTGTGAAAGACGTTGTGCTTCAATTCTTACAAATATGAGATATTCCACTCCGAATGAAATACTGAGTTTCCTTGAAACGGCCCTATGCCCTCTTCCAAAGGAGACCCTTGTTTGGACATACCCTCAGATATTCCTTTACTTTTTACCTTGTTTGACCCACCTTGGCCGCATCACTTCCACATTGGCTGGTAACCGCTCCCCAAAGGTGAAACCTGCATTTTTATGACCCAGGTACTTCCACACCGAGAAGTCGGACTCCTTTATTTTCGTGTCTGAGCGCACATCTCACCCTCCCTTATTTGATCTCCGTCCAAGCAATCGTCAAAATTTGAAAGACCTTCTTCAAGGTCACCTCATTGAAACTACAGGAAAGATTCCAAACAGTAATGTCAAAAGCGTGTCTCATCACACCTTGGCATCAACTTATCAGTCCATTCCCACTCCATTTCACTCCACTTCGATACCATTCCATTACGTGTCACTCCCTTGCAAAGCAGACGCCAAGGCGGGGCAGCTGTAGACACGCTATTTCTAACATCTCTTGAGAAAATCTCATATTACTATGCGACGCCCCGCAGCGGCTCTCGCATTTTGAATCGCTTGAATGCTTCCTATTATTGAGTCTTCTCCTGCCTTTTCGGCATCCGAAAACCGCCTCGTTGCAGAGATCATGCGGCATTCGGACGGCATCACCCCCAATCGGATGCATCGGAAGTTTCCGGAACCAGGAGAATGTCTGGCGGACGGCTAAAATCTAAAATGTGAAGACGTCCTGCCAACTAGACGCGTCCATTCATGAATCACGGGCACCGATCAAAATCACGCGTTGTGCCAAACCGCGTGCGGCTTTCGGCGGGGGTTCAGTGGGCTTTTATGGACTTGAAAATATTCGAAATAAAAAAATAAAAATAATATAAAATATTGTTTTTGCCTTGATGAAGGCGTCCAGGGTCCTGGACGCCTCCATCCTCCGGAGCCCTATAAATAGAGACCCCCCCCTCAGTCCGAAGGGAGCTTCTAAGAGGTCCGACAAGCTGCCGGATCTCATTTCTAACCCGTGGGTCTTTTGCAGGGGGAGGTTCTGCCGGATTCTTGAGTGCCCGCGCTCGCAGGAGGAAGGCCGTCTTCATCCACCGTGCTTCCACGCCGTCCCTACGCTGCCGAAGCTCCGCCGGATTTCACCATCGGCACATCCAATAAGCCAATCATTTCCTTTTCTTCGTAGTTCTTTTACATTCATCATCTCGCATCCTCAATCTCCCTTTTATAAGGGAGCCTTATGTTATTAACCTCTTTGCATAATTTCATTCATCATTGTATTTCCTTCCCACTCGTGTCCGAGAGGGATTTAAAACCACACCAACCAGGTATGTGTTCTGCCATGATTTCGTCATTTTTATTACAAGAGGTTGATACTACACTGCCATTTTCTAATTCCGTTTATCTACTGTCTGTTGTTTTTGCAAGGGTAACTGAAGAAAGCCCTCTCCGTCGGCCGGCCGAAGGGGGAGGAAGAAGCAACCCGCCACTTCCTGCTAGTGAGGTAGGCGCGATCACTCTTTATTTTTGGGGCCCTCGACCCCTGGCGATCACATCATAGTCTCGAGGCCGCGGCGAGTAATTTCCCGCAATGGCCGTTTGAATTATGCCGGCTCCTTGTTATATCTTGAACTGCTCTTATACCTGCCATATTCTCGAGGCCGCGGCGAGTCACTTCCCGCAATGGCCGTTTAAATTCTATCAATTATACCCTGTTATACCTCTATTCTGCTATATTCTCGAGGCCGCGGCGAGTCACTTCCCACAATGGCCATTTGAATTCTACTTCTTTTTATATCTTGTTATATCTCTATTCTGCTATATTCTCGAGGCCGCTGCGAGTCACTTCCCGCAATGCCCGTTTGAATTATGTCCTTTTATTTGTATATCTTGAATTGCTTCTATATCTGCCTGCTATATTCTCGAGGCCGCGGCGAGTCACTTCCCGCAATGGCTGTTTCAATTCCTGTTATTTAATTCTCGCACCATTCCCATCCCCCGAGGCCGCGGTGAGTCACTTCCTCCTATGGCCGTTTAACCCCCATATCTTGCTATATCGCATCTATCCCGCACGCCCTGCCGGAGCAATCTCCCGCGGTGGTCTCTTCTCTCCTCTTTCTGTGTTGTAGCAAAACAAAAACGAGCCCGCGCGCTCCGCATCATTTCTCGACCACGTGACGTCGCTCACACTTACCATTATGCACAGCCATATCAATTTAGTAGGTCTGGAAGGGATAGAGTTTATGGTAGGTCTGTATGCCATTCAAATCCTACTCAGAATTACAGACCTCGGGATAGAAATTGGTTCGGGCAATCCAAGACATGGAATCCAATGAAACACACTTCTTATGGTCAACCTAGGACCAACCCAGAGTACACCTCACCAAATGTTTTCCACACTATGAATGCCAACAAAAACAGGAACAACAAAAAGAAAACAAACAAATCCACAAAGCAATCAGTTCCAACACAAATGTAGATACCTAAATGTTTGCTATCCTGTCTTGATGATGTTTATGTTGTTTTGGGGCCCAAACATTTTTGGGTTCCAAACTACTCTACTTGATCCTTGATGCAGGTATGCCTGGCAGCCAAGCAAAATTTGTGATATTTGGACAGTGGCTGCTCCAGGCATATGACGGGGGACAGGGCCAAATTTTGTAAGCTGGTTAGAAAGAATAGAGGCCTTGTCACCTTTGGAGGCAATACTAAGGGTAAGATTGTCAGATCAAGAAAGGTAGGTAAGTGCTCTACCTGTAGTATTGATGAAGTTATGCTGGTAGAAGGTCTTGCATATAATTTGTTAAGTATTAGCCAGCTTTGTGATAAAGGTCATAGGGTAGTTTTTGACTCTACTGGTTGCAACATTTATGAGCCTAATTCTGATAATGTTAAATTTTCTGGCAAAAGAGTCAATAACATTTACTTAGTTGACCTAGATGATGTAGCACATTCAAACCTGTGCCTTACTGCTAACAAGGATGACCTAGTCTATCTTTGCCATCGTAGACTAGGTCATGCTAGTTATACAGTGCTACACAAACTAAATAAGTATTCCATGGTTAGAGGATTTCCTGAAATATCTTTTAAGATTGATGATGTTGTATGTGATGCATGCACTCAGTCTAAACAGACCAGGAAGTCATTCAAGTCTTGAACAGAAAATCTATCTTCTAAACCATATGAGCTGATTCATATGGATCTCTTTGGACCCACTAGATCAGCTAGTTTATCAAATAGAAGATATGGCTTCGTGTTAGTTGATGACTTCTCTAGGTTTACTTGGGTGCTTTTTCTCACACACAAACATGAAGCATTTAATGAATTTTAGGAGTTCTATTTAAAAATAAAACAGAATAATGAAAATTCCATTCAAAATATTTTGTCTGATCATGGTGGTGAGTTTGATAACTCGTAGTTTGATGACTTCTGCAGGGACAATGGTATAACTCATAGGTTTTCCTCTCCAAGGACTCCAGAGCAAAATGGCGTAGTAGAAAGGAGGAACCGGACCCTTGTGGAGATGGCTCGAACATTGCTGGTGGAAGGTAACCTACCAAGGAAATTTTGGGCTGAGGCAGTCAACACTGCATGCCATGTAGTCAACAGAGCCATGGTAAGGTCATTTACTCAGAAAACTCCTTGTGAAATTCTCAAGGGTAAGAAACCTTCACTAGCTTATTTCAAGGTCTTCGGTTGTAAGTGTTTTGTGCATGTCAATGCTAAAAGAGATCTTGATAAATTTGAACCTAAAAGTGATCCCGGAATCTTTCTAAGATATTCAAAAACATCTAGAGCCTATAGGGTATACAATTTAAACTCTAAGATAGTAGAAGAATCTCCACATGTGGTCTTTGATGAAACAATGACTAAGGTTGATAATGGTTTGTGCAGGGAACAAAATAATGAAGAAATTCTGACATATGAAAATCATGTCGATCAATCTGAAGACAATGATGCAGAGGAGCCTTGTTCTCAGGGGGAGGTAAATGAGGATCAAGGTAATCAAGTTATCAATGTCAGATTTCTTAGAGATCATCCTATAGATAATATAATTCGTAACTTGCATGAACCCCCTAGGACCAGATCTTATCTCAGAGCTCAGAATGAATTAAATTCATTTGCATTAGTGTCACACATAGAACCCAAAAACATAGACAGTGCCCTTAGTGACGTGCATTGGATCAATGCCATGCACGAGGAATTAAATCAATTTGATAGGAACAAGGTATGGCACCTAGTTCCATCTCCTGATCATGGGACTGTCATTGGGACTAAATGGGTTTTTAAGAATAAAACCGATGAGCAGGGCAATGTCGTTAGGAATAAGGCCAGATTGGTAGCTCAGGGGTACAATCAAGAGTATGGTATTGACTTTGAAGAGTCATTTGCCCCTGTGGCTAGGTTAGAGGTAATCAGAATTCTGTTAGCATATACATGCTCATTAGGAGTCACCCTTCAATAGATGGATGTGAAATCTGTATTTTTGAATGGATAAATAAAAGAGGATGTCTTTGTAAGACAGTCTCCTGATTTTGAGTGCATAGATTTTCCTAATCATGTATATAAGTTGAATAAATCTCTATATAGATTGAAACAAGCTCCTAGAGCTTGGTATGACATGCTCAATAAGTTTCTCTCAAACAAAAAGTTCACAAGAGGTGAAATTGACCAAACCTTGTTCACAAAGGTATGTCATCCAGACATTCTCATTGTTCAAATATATGTGGATGATATAGTTTTTGGTTCAACTAACCCAACAATATGTAAAGAATTTTCTGACTTAATGACACATGAGTTTGAAATGAGCTCTATGGGTGAGCTAAAATTATTTCTTGGATTGCAGGTGACACAGACCAAAGAAGGAACCTTCATTACTCAGTCCAAGTATATAAGGGATCTACTGAAGAAGTTTGGATTGAAAAACCTGAAGGAGATAACATCATTAATGGGTACATCAACTAGCCTTGATGATGACCCAAAAGGTAAATTGGTTGACACCAAGCTGCACAGAGGTATGATCGGATCCCTTCTTTACCTTACTGCATCTAGGCCTGATATATAATTTGATGTGTGTTTATGTGCTAGATTTCAGGCTAGTCCTAAAGAGTCACATCTTAGTGTTGTTAAGAGGATTTTTAGATATCTATCAGGCACCCAAGAACTAGGCCTTTGGTATCCTGCTAGGTGTGAGCTCGACCTACTAGCCTACACTGATGCAGATTATGCTGGGTGTAGGATTGATAGGAAAAGCACTAGTGGGTATTGTTAATTCTTAGGTGGTTGTCTAGTGTCTTGGGCATCCAAGAAGTAACACACTGTTACTCTATCCACTGCTGAAGCAGAATATGTCGCAGTAGGGAATTGTGCAGCCCAGGTACTCTAGATCAAGCACCAACTCACTGATTATCAGATAAAACTGGGATGCATTCCAATTTTATGTGATAATACTTGTGCTATATGTTTGACTAAAAATCCTATTCATCACTCTAGGATTAAGCACATAGAAATTAAACACCATTTTCTTAGAGATGAAGTAAGCAAGAATGAGATTGAATTGAATTTTATTGAAACTGAAAAATAGATTGCTGACATATTTACTAAACCTTTGGGAAATGAAAGATTTAAATTCTTAAGAAGAGAACTAGGTTTATGTAAATTTCAACATGATGATTAATTCTGATGTCATTCTTGTATTGATGTTTGGATTAGTTCTGAGTATGATTGTGTGTCAACCTGTCTTTAAAGTTCATGAATAAATGTTCTGATATGTCTTGAGAATGTTGCAAGTCTGCTTGCTAATATCTTTATCATTGTCATAGTTGAGTCATCTTGATTTTAGAGGTATATCAAATGATATGTGATGGAAAGACAGATTATGTCTGTCTGAAAGCCAATACCATGTGTAGAGGATTATCCTCCGCCAAGTACCATAAATCAAGAGAGTCCATGCATTGCACAACATTTCTTTATATTGGGTCTTGTGTCTTGTGGATAATTATGTCTGGATGCTTGAATAAAGATGCATATAGATAGGGGGAGTTTTTGTTTAGAATAAGACTGCTTGTCCATGCTGCATTATTTTGTCAGGGAGAGTCTGGTTCTGTCATATCTGGGTGTGATCTGTTCAAGATTTTTAGTCAGCGTTCAGATCAGTGTTCTTGAAAACTCAAACTCCTATCATTCAAATTCTCTCCTCATACACAGAAATTTTCTTCACTTGGTGTCTCTTGAACTCAAATGTATCAATTGGCATCGCTTGGATCCACTTCCATCACCTGGTGTCATTTCCACTTCTTGATATCTCTCAAGAGATCATTCTGTGCTTCAATGTCAATTCCTTTATCCTGAATAGATGACAGTCTTGCAATCATTTCATTAGTTTAAGCAGTAATTATCACATGTCTTCTACTATAAGAATCATGTTTGCTTCATGAATGAACTGATGGTTTAATCTTAATAAACTGTAAAGTTTAAAGACTGTACTCAGAAGATAAGATGATAGAAAACTGTTTATAGCTCTCAACCTCTTTCTGATGATGTGACAGATAAGATCTTTACAGTATCTGAAAATGAAAGACTTAGTGAAGTCTAGGTTGAGAAACTCAGACAGTGTATTGTTCTTAAACAAGTCACTTTGAAAAATTAAAAGGGCAGCAAAAAGAAAAACATTAGAAAAAGAAATGAATAAATCAATTGGCAGAGCAATGACTAAACTGCACTGAGAAACTAAGTACTCCATAAATTAAATGGAGAAAAATTCATGTCATGAAGTGCTTCATGTTAACTCTGTTCACATGATCAAATATGTAGAATTGGTTTCACTTAGTAGCCGGGGATACTGACGTCTGATAAACGTGTACCCTTATGTAAAAAGGTGTAAACATGACTGCTGTTTATGATCAGAGACAGATATGGTAGTTTGTGCTTAGTAACTGGGGGTACTGTCGTCTAACCCACGTGTACCCTTAATGTCAAAAGGCATAGATGATACATGTCTGTTCAACTAGCTCAGTTTTCAAATCAAAATTGAAAAAGGTTGTTGTAACCCTTGCTATTCCTGTTTTACTAAGTGTCAAATTGTTTAATATCAATACATATCCTAGTTACTCCCATAGATATTCATTGATTCTAAAATCAGTAGGATACAGTTTTGAACAAGTCTATCATGGTTATGTGACTTAGGTTTATTGCTATAAACGGGTGCTGCAACCTTATCTAAGCTATTCAGTGAATCTACTCTACCTTCTTATCACTATTAAACCATACATTTGTCAAGAATGTATAATTGTGATTCTCTGTCTGAAGACTTTCCATATAATCTTCTAATCTACTGAACTATTGCACAGGGTGTTACTCTATTCCCTTCCTCCTCTGGTTACCCTTCTTCTCTTCCACAGTATTCCTTACTCCTTGTTTTCTAATGGCGAATGGGGAGAGAAAAAGGACTTCGTGGTATTTTGATTAAGGGAGAGTTGTTGTTTTTGGATAATCTTGCTAAGGGGGGAGAGAAAAAGGACTTTGTGGAGAGACTTCTTTCGGGGGGTAGAGTCACTTGGCTAGTTCAAGGGGAGAGCTTATTAATTGTTATCTGATGGATCATATATTGGTTTGGCTATGGCACAGAAGGAGATTAGCACTTTAATCATTGTCTACATATCAATTTGTGATAGATTTGTGATAGGTCTGCATTTGTGCATTATTTGATTGTGCTTCATGTTAAATACATCTTATATTGGATTAAACTTGTCTCATCAAAATACATCATAATTTTGGGTATTGCCATCATCAAAAGAGTTGATCAGCAGTGTGGAGACTACTATGTGTTGATTATGTTTTGAATGATTGGCAACAGTAGAGTTGACTTGTTTGACCGTAGAATTGACTTTGGTGACTTTATCTTGACCATGGTAATATTGTGTATTTTGATGAATTGTTTATATGTCAGACCTTTTCATAAAACACTTCTGCACACTTTGTTAAGTCTGTATTTAAGGTCAGTGCACATCTTGTATGACACTATATCAGGATCGATGCATGTTTTGTAGAAGTACGCATAAGGTCAGTGCAGACTGTGTTATGCGTATCTAAGGTCGGTGCATATCAGCTTTAGTCTTTGATAGGGTCGGTGCACGTCCGCATTGTGATTGCATGTAGTCGGTGCATGTTTCGGTACATATAAGTCGGTGCAGGTTTTACTGTGAACATATAAGGTAAGTGCAGGCTTTTGTCTCGCACACTTAAGGTCGGTGCAAGCTTTGTCTTGCGCTAAGCAAGGTCTGTTCACATCATTCATGATGCAAGATAAGGTCGGTGCATATTGACATATGCATAGACTCAGGTCAGTGCAACGTCTGCATTGAGCATAAAAGGTCGGTGCATTCTTAGTCTTTATTCTACCTAAGGTCTGTGCATATTTTGTCTTACACATATATAGGTCGGTGCATATTTTTGATATACGCATGCAAGGGTCGGTGCGTTGTCTGCTTCATGCATATAAAGGTCTATGCATGTTTTCATACATGCGTAATAAGGTCAGTGCACACTTGTATCATGCATAACCAAGGTCAGTGCATTGTTTGCCTTACGAGTGTAGATGGTCAGTGCACTCTATCTATTCTATATCATAACAAGTAGTGCCTCACGCACACTTAAGGTCGGTGCATGTGTATTTCAGGTCTGTGGTAGCGGTATGATATAGTTTGTGCTAATTCTTCACTATTGCATCTGTGCCTATACACATAGACATGTGAATTGTCTAAGTCCATAACACATGATTGATACTTTGTTCGTTATAATGACAGGTGAGACTCATGATCAAACACCTGACGCGTGTCCCAACTACCTACGAACCTTATGTCACAAGCAACTAAAATAACAGGATAAAAGGCACGTGATCCAAGACAAAAGGTGAAGCACTATGTTTGACACGTGGAAAGCAAACAAACTAAGATGCTGCCACGTGGCCATTTCAAGCTCAGATCTGAACGAATTTTTGGGCGGGAAACGTGGTTTCCACGCGCCCATCACCTGCTACCTTATAAAAGGGGCAGATCACCCATTGTCGAAGATAGAGATATAGAAAAAGAACATACAGAAGGTGATAGAAGAATACGGAGCCATAGAGAGAAAGAGTGAGAGAAAAGCAGCAGTCAAGTCAAGAGGACTTTCTAGCAAGATCCAGAGAGAGATTTGAGAGAGTTTTGAGAGAAGAGCATAGAGTTGTTTGAAGGGGGTGAGTCTGAGTTTTTGCAAGTCATTATTTCCGGCTTCTTGGTACAGTACCAGAGCCGATCTGCTCTTTGTAAGAGCTACAGATCATTTTACTGTTTTCTATTTTTCTGTTGCTTCTGTTTTTCATTTCGAACTCTTGTTATAGCAAGCTGTGAGTCAGCGGTTGGTAAGCTGTAATCCCCAGCAGTAGAGGAGGATTCCTCTAATAGCTTAAGCTGTAAGGCTCAGCGTGTGTTGGGAAGTTTTTCCGAAGCTGTGGATCAGCGGATTGGAAGCTGTGAATCAGCAGTGAAGCCACACTTAGTTAAGTGTGGGGTGGACGTAGATCTCTGCAGGAGATCGAACCACCTAAAAATTACGTATCTATGCTTGATGGTTTGTGATTGTTACATTTATATATCTGACTGTTATCGTATGTCTTTTGATTGATATATTATGTATTCAAGAAAGTGAAGGAGGTATATCAAAAGGTACTGCTCGAAGGATAAGTCAGGCTTATCTGAAAAGTGGTTTATCTTGCGTGAGGACACTCGTTGAGTTCAAACTCCACCAAGTACCTCTTCACATTTCATCTAACTAGAATCTAGTTCTGCTGCTGTTGTGTTTCACTTGAATCTACTCATTCTTTCTATTGATAGCTCTCACATAACACTTAATTAAGTCTTTTGTTAATTCAGTGGTTCTAGTGACTCTGTGTCTAAATTGGCTGTTCTGATTAAGTAATTTTTAATTCAACATTTATCTGCTCAATCGTGGTATAAATTTTGAGGTAGATCTATTCACCCTCTCTCTAGATCCATATCACGTTCTTCGTCGGGTGCTCAAGGAAGCACCCATCGCCGAGAGAGGGTACCGATCAAGGGAGTAGGATGGAGTGGGGGAGAGACGGTATGTTTTAAAAGGTTGAGGGAACCGGCAAGAAGGTTGGGGAGGTGGAGGGGGATGACGGAGGAGGGGGGGCAAGAAGGAGTCTGTAGAGGGGATCTAGGAAGGGGGGGGGGTCGGAGGGGGGGACTGACCAGAGGGGGAGGTGGCAGAGAAGGGGGGGAGAGTGAACGGGGAGAGGTGGGAGGGGCTCCTGGAGCGAGGGGTGAGGGGAAGGTGGAGGGGGAAGGGGGGTGGGGGCGAAAGCAGAAGGGTGGGGGAACTACGGGTCGACAGAAGAAGGGGGGGGGGGGAGAGGATGGCTGGGAGGGAGGGGCAGGAGGGGGCCAGCTAGGGGGGAGAAGGAGGGGGGGAGCTAGGGAAGATGAGGGCGAGGGGGGTGGGGGGATGAGGAGAAACAAAACAGGCTAAGAGGGGGGAGGGGGAGCACGATGATGGGGGAAAGGGACTACCGGGTGGGTGCGACTCGAGGGGGCGGCGGGGGAGTGAAACAGGGAGGGGGAGGCGGGGGAGGGCAGCGGGTGATGGAGGGTGGGGGAAGACCCAGGGGCGACGAGGAGATGGGGAAGATGAAGGGAGGATGGGGGGATTCGGTGGGGAGGGAGGGGTCGGCGACGAAGAAGATGGGGGGGGGAGAGGAGAGGGGGTGGGCTGGGGCAAACCTGGAGGAGATGGAGAGGGGGGGGGAGTTCTCGGCGGGAGCTCCCCCCACCCTGCTTTCCACCGGAGACGATGCCGATAGAGGAACCGTCGGAGAAGACCGACGAAGGAAACCACCGCCAGAGACGATGAAAGGTCCGGGAGTAGGTGGGAGCTCCCACCTACCCCCGTGCTGGTGTTGGATGAACGTCCGTCATCATTAATTTTATACTCTCGCTCATGTTATATATGCAGTTTTGCATAACTTATGTCATCGATCAAAACACACACAAAGCTTGATCATTCATGCTCAAGGGTTCAACGAAATCAAACAATAAAACATAATTGCAACCGTACGATAGAGAGGAGAACAGGAATGCAATACTAAGTTTATTTGCAAACATGAATAACTTCAATAGATAAGAAATTCAATATATTCTTGCCTAGACGTACATTATGGTCTAACCGTCAATGCGAGCTGTAAGCATTCACAGTTCAATACCACTAGACCTTCCTTACACAAGGCCACAGTCTTAGGTGCATGCATATATTGAGCATCGTCTTCTTTTTTTTTTTTACCAGGTCAACTTGGAAAATCTAACATCTTGCACTCCCCAAATAAAGAGGGAGCCAAGATTGGAAGTGAGGATCTCATAATTTTTCAGGAGGTGAAGAATCAACTGGGCTACCCAATTAATCGATTCATATCCTGACAGGATTGTCATCCAACCTCCACCCAGAAGGGTTTTAAACCCCCCCCCCCCCCTTGCCCTGGCCATTCAAATATGATGAGCGCGATTGATGGGGACGCCACCGTTTTAACTCACATATCTACACTCATATGGCAACATTGTCTAGTTGGCAATCTAGGAAGCAAGGGGTAACGGAAAAGGGAAAGTAGCGTGCTCACGCATCTTGCTTTGAAGATGACAAGAGGTAACAAGGACGTTTAAATACGTGGAACAAAGACTTGGCCCCTCAAAGAGCGATGACCAATGGTGAGAAGAAACACTCAAAAAGAGAACAAATAACAGGAATGCAGTTAGCATGCCGAGGAGTAGATAAATTATCAGCCGACGAGAGAGAGAGAGAGAGAAGTGAAGTGTTAATGTACGTGTGTGATGTTAGTGCCATTGTCTATGAAAATGCTGCCAAATTTTCTTGTCGACAAGCCCCCTATTCCCGAGGAAGAAGATTCTCTCGTTTGAGCCACCTCATCCTTTTCAAAAATTAGATCAACTATATATACAAAATAATATTCTGTGCATCAAATCTGGTTCATCAAATCAACTTAAATTATAATCTTCTCTCCTATTGGCTCTAAAAAAAGTTGAAATGACTATTTTCGTCTAAAAAATGACATCTTGCGTCAGATCCGTACGGTCTCGTGTCAGATTCGTCCGTCCCATTTTTTCCCTCGACGAGAAAACACATGAGTGAAATATTTTGTAGGATTGAAATATTTTCTTATACGAGCGAAATATTTAGTATAGAATTGAAATATTTTGTTAGGTTTTATTTTTACAATAAAATATTTTATTTCTATAGTGTTTTATCCTTATAACAAATATTTCGTTCTCGATAATAAATGTTTTATTTTAATAAAATATTTTATTTGTTCATTTCTATAGTCAAACGAGATGTTTCATTCTTACAATAAAATATTTTATTTCTGTAATAAAATATTTTATTCTTATAAAATATTTTATTCTTGTATTTTTTCGTCGAGCGAAAAAATAGACCGAACAAGTCGGACACGGGACTGTACGAGTGTGACACAAGACGCCCTTTTTTGATAGAAAATAATCATTTCAATTTTTTGGGGACCAATGAAATATAAGGTTGCAATGCGAATTCTCCACTGAACATGAAAAAATCATAGGTAAGACGCGATGGTTTTCCATCCCTAGTCTGTCATCCCTTTTGAACCCTAGTTAGAGTTTGTACAACTTTTTTTTTTAATCATGCAAATATGCCCTGTGGTCTTAATCACGTACATAATCACTCTTATTGCAAAAGTCCCTGATCATGCATCCTCTCTCCTAACTCCCAAATTCAAACCTAGCTACAAACTTGCGCAACTAATTAATTAAGCCGCTTTTCCGTAATCTAATAATATCCCCTAGTGCCAGGCATATCTTCGTTCCCGAGGTATATACATAAGGCAAGAGTCTCCTCTGATCGATCGGTCGTCATATTTATTCATATCATGCATGGAGGTCTTTATCCTTCGTTAATGTCAATTCCAGCATCATTGGTTTTGGGGAATCTTATTAAAAAGGTGTCGACTCTTTTGAGATTTCTGCAACCGAGAACTCTACCGTAGCCAGTGGGAACAACAAGGTTATATGTGACAATATATTTGTCCCACAAGGGTATACAGGTAAGAGTAGTGACTTCTGCAACCCCCCTAACTCCTAAAGGACGCTGTAATAAATTTTAACTTTTTAAGATTTTTAGGAGGAGACCCACCTTCATCTAAGTTGGTGTACGTCAATCTTGAGATCGGACTGCCTGAGAAAGCTTAAAAAAGGGGTTTTTTACGTATTAGTCCTTACAAACTTAGTGAATTACGATTAGTCTCTCAAATCTAATTATTATCTTAAAAGTCCTCTATAATTTTTAACATTTTACAAATGAATCCCTGTAGTTTGTTGCCGTCCACAGAAAAGAATATTCCGTAGAATATTCCATCAAATGTGTGTAAAAAGTCTAAAATACCATTGTTGAACGTTGACTCTCTCTCTCTCTCTCTCTCTCTCTCTCTCTCACACAGAGGGAGGTCGAGGGAGAGCGATCGGAGGAGGTCCAAGGAGAGGGGATCGGAGGGGAGCCCTCCGATTCCCTTCTCCCCCTCCGGCCGCCCTCCCCCTCCGTCTCACTCTCTTTCTCTCTAACCCTCACACGCGCACGCACACGCACACACTCACCCCTCGCCGCTGTCGCCTCCCTCTCCACACCCTTCACTCCTCTCTCCCCCTCACACTGTAAACACACACACGTTGCACGCCCTCCTGCGGAGTCGACCTCCCCTCCGGCTGAGGTTCATGGCGATCCGCGATTGGAGGGGGGTCCGAGGCGGAGGGAGAGGGGACCGGAGGGAGAGGGAGGAGGGGGACTGGAGGGGGGGAGGGGGACCGAAGGTGGAGGGGGATGAGAGGGGGATGTGTCACCAGATGTACATTATTTATCATGGTTGATCTTCTGGGACGTGGAGGTAATCTGGGTGAAGCCCAAAATTTTATACGAAATATGACGTTCGCACCAGATGTGCCTTGCCCAGTGCATGCAGACTTCACAAGAATGTCAAATTGGGAGAAGAAATATCAAGAATAATTCAGAAATTTGGGCCTGAGGGCATAGAAAACTTTGTAATGTTGTCTAACATCTACAGTGCTCCTGGAAAGTTTGATGAAGCTGCAAATGTTAAAATCCATCAAAAGCACAAAGGATTCAAGAAAAGCCCAGGATGCAGTTGGATTGAGATCAAGGGAAAGGTTCATGCTTTTGTGGGTGGGTACCAATCTTACCCTAGTTCATTAAGAATAGGTGAAACACCTGGAGATCTTTTCTTTGAGACGAAGAAGTTGGGTTACAGTGCTGAGCTAATGAGGTGGATAATAATGAAGTGGTGATAAAACAGTCACAACAAAGACGAATGAATATAAATCCTCTTTCAAGGGCATTTCCACAATCACATACTATCCATCTACATTAAAAAAGGGAGAAAGATGAACTCATTGAAAGTCAGATGCAAAGACAAAAAAAACAAAGGAAAGAGGGAATAAAACTGCCATGGCCCATCCTCGGAGCCATTTATCCCTTTGATGATAGGGTGAAATCACCCCAGTGTGCATAACATTTTATACAGTCATAGAAATTTCTAGAATTGTGTTAATCTGAAACTGCTCATACACACCCATGAATCCATATGCATCTTAAAAGAAAAGGGAGGGGAGGCAACCCCGAATCAAACCATTGCGCTATTCCGGCTGCCCGGCACAGGTGCTCATCTACTGCTCTGCATGTACCTCCAGGGGCATAGCATCCTTATTAGATAGGAGTCATAAATTCGTGCACTGTCTGTGGCATTGCATAACACCCAAGAAGAAAGAAAACTCTGTCCAGCCTTGGACAGGTCGACCTGTCCTTGGACAGGTTGACCTGTCTTCAGCCCACTCCCACCTACGCATGGTGTGGTGTCGACACTCCCAAGTGGAGAGGTCGACCTTTCATGTACTGAAGATGCATGAACCTAACAGAAGTAAAGATGGAATTAATCAAAACCACCTTTCAAACAATCGTGACCTGCGGTTCATCTGTAATTGACCAAATTCCAAGCTGATACGTTGGCAACTCCGATTTGGTTGAAACAATTGTGAGCTCTGGCTCATCTGTAACTAATCAAATTCTATGCTGATACGTTGGCAACTCCAATTTGGTGATGATGCCCCTTCACTTGTGCCATTTAGTTCCACATGTATGTTACTTGCGTCAATGACTACCCTGCATGGCCCAGCCAACTTGTCGTCGATTAGCAAACGACAGGTCTCATAGAAGCCATCCGACGGCTGCAGGTTTAGCATGCACGACTTGGGAATCGGTATCTTGTTACCTTCAACCACACATCCCTCGTTCACTGTCAGCACAAGACGGTGCTTCCTCCCCAGAAGTTCTGATGCATATTTCACGTCGCCCACAGCAAGGGCCTGGCGAACCCGAGTCGAAGATACCCACTCCCGGAAGGCCACTGGGAGCAGAACCTGAAGCCGACGGGCGAACGCCAACCGTAGAGGAACCGGACGCACCAAGAAACAGAGCACCGTTTCTTGGGTGCGTCCCATCGAGGGGGGGGGGTATGTGGCAAGCGCATGGGCATCCAGAGAGGACGCGGCCGCGTCATCAGTCAACGAACGGGGGCAGTCAACGCCTTGGGAAGCCGCAGTGGAGTCTCCCGCCAACAGTGGCGTGCCCGAGTGGAGAACAACGTGTCGAGTGGGAGAGCAGGGCGGCACCTCCGCAGGGAGCACCTCGTCGCCGGCGAGACACGAGGATGGAGGCGGTCGGCCATGGAGGCGGCCCAGCTAGGGCGGGGCGGAGGGGTACCAGCAAGGCACGACGGTGCCGAAACGTCAAAGGCAACGCCACCGGAGCTGGGAGAAGAAGCACCCACAGACTCGAAGGAGGCCGAGGCAGGGAGGTCCCCACCGCCACCAGCAAGAAGGGGGCGAGGAAGAAGGCCGGCAGACGGTGGAGGGGCATTAGACGACGCAAGGATCAAGAGCGAGCCTGCAGGGCAAATAGACCCATCCGAACAGCCAGGGTTAGGAGCGAGAGCCTCACCGACGGCCGCGGGGGGAGCTCTAGCCGAAGAGACCAGCGGCAGAGAGGGAAAGGAAGGGGAGGGGGGAGGCACGCAGCCCCCCCCCCCTCCGCCGGCCATCGCCGGTGCTCAGGAACAGGGAGGATGGGCAGCCCACAAGAAGGAGGGGCTCACGCGGGAGAGAGACCCGGAGGGGGGAGACGGGAGGAGAGAGAAACGCATGTATTACTGGCCTGAAATTTCACCTGTGAGAATTCAACATGGTATTCAAGTGGAGTAATGTCACCGCAGAATGGAGCCCAGGAGGTGAGCACTCGTTTTCGATCACACTGTGCAACTATAGGAGCCCTGTTCTCCCAACCAAATACTTCTGCCATGCTTGCAAATGAAAGAAGGAAAGGAGTCCCTGCCTTTGATGCTTGTATAGCAAGTTCTAGATGACCTATATGAAGGGCATCAAACTTTCCCAAGGCAACAATACCTCCAGTTACACATTCTTGGTCTGGACCACAGTCTGTTAGCAATTTATCCTTTACCAGTTCAGCATTACCCAATCCTGGACCTCTTGTTCACATGACCTGGAAATCTCCGTAGAAAGGTGATATCCTTTCAGTGAATTGTGTGTGACCGTGTAACCTTTTCTTTCAAACAACCATACATCCTGACGATGTCCTGAAAAAATATGTCCTTACAGGTGCACAAACTCTGAATGGCTGACATCAAAAGATGGTTCACCTGCTGATCGTTCCTAGAAGCCTCCTCGTTCCGGGAGAACCGGGAAGGGGCGCGGGGGAGGTGGAGGGCCGCCGCGGAGGCGGCGCCGAAGCCCCTGCTCAGTGACGGTTCGATGGGAGCGCCCCAGAGGGAAACAGAAGTAAAGCAATACTTCAATAAGATGCCTAAGAAAGGTCTAATTACTGGGAACATGATGATCGCCGGGCTTGAGAAACGGCGGCGAGGAGTCCAGGGAGGGGGAAGAGGATGACGGGGAGGCGGCTGCGGTTGGAGGGGAGAGAGGCCGGGAGGAGGAGGCCGGAGGGGGAGGGGAGAGGTCGCAGGAGAGGGGGGAGGGAGGCCGGAGGGGGAGGGGGAGGGCGGCCGGCGGTGGAGGGGGAGGTCGTAGGGGAGGGGGGAGGCACCCCTCTCTCTATCTCTCTCTCACACTCTCACACTTAATCCAGGGGTAAGTTAGTATTTTCATTACCTTTAGTATGAGGTAACTATAGTTTAGTTAACTGAATGAACGGTAGGGACTTAAACGTGTAATGACTAAGATTACAGGGACTATTAAAATAATATTCAGAATGGAGGGACTAATCGATAATTCACTAAGTTTGTAGGGACTAATATGTAAAAAACTCTAAAAAAAGAGACATTGTAAATGCTGAATAGTAAAAAGTTGACGTTCAACCGCCTTTTTTTTATTTTTCAATTCATTAGATGGGGACGTGACTTATACGATAAATTAGTGGGCATTGAATCCCAAATGACAAAAATTTATAAAAATATTACTGCACTACTGTGTGGTGGTGTTAGGAGGGCAGTTGTAAATTTCTCTACTCACAGCGTTTATCTATGATATGAGATTCCCAAGTTAGATATGGGATCTGGGAAGGAAGGGGTGCGCTGCAGCAGCGCAATAAGTATTACTATATAAGTAAATATAAAAGTAGGATATATTTTTATATATTAATATATATATATATATGTAAAAAAAACCTTTTTATGTAATTGGGACTTAGTAAACACCTACTCAGGGGAACATCGGTGACTGTGACGAACTGTTACGACGGGATTGTACGTGTAATTTTTTTAGTCCGAATATACTAACAAATGCAAATACATGGCAGACTTTTATTTTTGTGTTAAATATAATTTTAACAGTGATATATTTATATAAAAAAAACTCTAATAAATATCGATCCTACTTCCATACTTGGGTGGCAATCCTCAACCCCCAAGATCCCTGCTCTCTCAACGTCACATCCAATATATGGGAGCAATAGCCGGAGTTTGGGAAGATCATTAATTGGATACCTCAATTATATTAATACCATCACGTCAATTAAGACCCCAATTGAGACGGACGCTTCTTCTTAATTACCATGGTCAACCTCATCTTCAAGATCTCCCGGCCCGCTTCCTTACATTATTATAAAAGAAGGCGCAAATCTTCCTATTTAAGGAGATTACATATATACTCCATTTATAAAAATTCACTCTCGGAGTTCCTTTAAATCCGATGGGGAGATCAACTCATTTGGGTCCCCTCTGAAAAAAGAAAATGATATCTTTTCGCTTGAGAGCCCGTTTGGGGGAAAGCATAGTTAAACATACTCCATTTCACAGTTCGATGACTCGGTTTTGACTCGTCTGACTCGGGCGTATCGTACCAGATCAGGAAAGAAACGAGTCAGGCTGACTAGTGCTGAGTCGGGCCGAGTCGGGTCAAGTCATAAAAAAAATTAGTATATTTTAGGTGTATCGTACCGGATCAGGGAAGAACCGATCCGGTACGGATCACCGAGTCGACTAACTCTGCTCCATTTATGATACATGAGTTTATGAAGAACTTATTTATAAATTTTCATAAGTTAAATAAAAAGAGGGCCTAAGTCTCCCTATAAGCATCTTAATTTCTCGTTGGGAGCTGCCTCCTTCCCCATCAGAGCTCGTGATATCTAGAAAGTGTTATGTGATGAAACCTTACCCAGGTATCCCATCAATGTGGGTATGTTATTTTTTTCTTTTTTTCTCTTAAATTTAAAAAAAAAGAGTAGGAGACTGTTTAATCTCGTTTGATCTTCTTTTTCTAAATTATAAGGGGAGAATCTCATCCCGTATAAATTTTTTAAAAAAAAAATTAAATCTGAAACAATTTTTTTTTAAAATCACCCACGACGGGACTCCCCCTCCCTCTCACGCACGACCCCCCTCTCCCTCCCCTCCCCGGCGTCTCCCCCTCCCCTCCCCCGCGGCCGGCGACCCTGCGCAGCCCCCCTCCCCCCTTCCTCTCTCTCCCGCCGGCTCTCCCTCCCCTCCCTCTCCTTGCGTCCGCCCGCCGGCTCTCCCTCCCTCCCGCCCACAGGCTCTCCCTCCCTGCGTCCGCACGTCCGTCCGCACGCCGAAGACCCCCACGGCGGCCGACGGGAAGGAGTCGGGTCGCTCACCCCTGTCGTCCTGCTCGCGCTCCTCCTGCCTCGTCACCACCCCGTCGTCGAGGGCGAAGACGCCACCCAGCTGCAGCGGCGGCGCTGCCCTGTAACAGATTTTCTGTAACCTTTTATGTATAGAAGAACCCCGCCGTCGCCCTGCGCACGACCTCCGCGAGCCCTCTCCGCAGCCGTCTGCCTGCGCCAACGACAACGCCAAAGGCCAGCCTCCCACGGTGCCTCTGACTGCGCAGACGGAGCTACCCCGCCACGCCTCCATCGTCACCGGTGCCAACCTCGGTGGTCTGCCATCGCACAGCTGGCAGTAGTTCCAGCCACGAGGGCCGCTGTCGGCTTCGTCTTCGCCGCAAGCCCCATTCCGCAGCTGACCTCGTGGGTGGTTTTCCCAGACCCTTGTTCACCGTTGGGTCATCATCCAACCCACAGTCGGAGCGTCCATCCGTCCACATTGGAATTGTTGCAGGGCATGCACAGGGAACAAGGTTGTGAGAGGAACAAAATCAACGAGGATAAATGTGATGCCAAGAAATTTTGTTCATTAAAATATTTTATTTTCTTTAGACAACATGTCTGGTTCTGTTTTTGTAAAACCTCAATTGATTACGCAGTGTCCGTCAAACATGTCTACATCAGTTTTAAAAATTATGACAGAAGTGGTATCAATTTTTATAAATTTTAAATTTTAAGTCAAAAATTGACACGATATAATTTTTTAAGGAGAAATAAATTTTTTTAAAAAAATATTCTCAAACACCTTATAAGTCTGCCTGTATCTATGCCATCTGCAGAACTCTAAAGTTAATAAGATATTTGAGAACACTTTAAAAAATAAAACTCTTTTTACTTTAAAATATTATATTATATTAATTTTTAATTTAATTTTTAAAATTAACAAAAATAAATAACTATTTATTTGATAAAAATATCATAATTTTTAAATTCTACGTGAACCCATTTATCTAGAATCACGTCTCCGCACCACCACCTCACATCCTTTACGTCACTCCCTCTCCTTCCTCTTCTGCCCAAGCAAACCCCCCGTGACGGTCAAAGGCGACGCAACCAACCCCTGTCCACCGCCTACAGTAACCCACTGGCTGCCTCCCCCTCCTCCTTGTTCTCCCTTCCCCTGTGCAACCACTGTATGCGCCCTCTCTCTAGAGAAAAAAACCTTCCGGGGCGGTCGCAGTCCAAGAGCACCCCACCCGCGGGTGCCGGCCTGCTCCCTCCTGTCTGCTCCGAGGGAGGAAAGACGAGGAAGAGCAAGAGCGAAAAAATTCCACTTACCCCTGCCGATTGCGCGAACTCGATGCATATTAACTGTGTTGGCGTGGGGTTGGGGAGTCGAGGGATCCCCAGATCTGCCCGGTGAGTATTGCCTCTGACTCCCTCCGGTCTGTTCCATTGGAGTCTCGCGGAAATCTTCAAAATGTCTGGCTTAATCTGATCTTGCTGTTTTGTTTCTTCCGTTTCCCTCTATCTGTTAGACATCTCTTTCAGTTGTATCAGGATGATGAACCCTAGGGAGTCCTGTTTGTCTTACAATCTCTCGGGAATGGCATTACAAGCTGAAGATTGTCTTCCCCATCTTAGATTGCTTCTTGTTTTGTGTGGTTTTAGTTGAATTATTGGTATCTGTTGGAAGGTGGTGGGGAATAGCTATCATCCATCTCTGGCCGACTTGGGTGACATTGATTACATTGCGTTGTTGATCCACTTTCAGGTGATCTGGGTTTTGGTGCCTCGACAGGAAGTACATTTTGAGTAGCCCTGAACTGTTGATGACAGAGTTATCGCCATTTATTGCCGCAGGGAATGCCAAAATTCCGAGCCGGACCGACGTCCCCAGACGCCCGATCAGGTGGACCGAGTTGGCCACCTTCGCTTGCCATGGTATCTCGCTCAGCTTCGGCAGCCGGGGGTCGTCCTCCTCCACCTTCACGGGTGGCTGCGGCGGAGAGCCCCCATGCTCCCCCTCCTCCGAAGGGCACGGTTGTGTGTCCCCCTTCGCTCCCGCAGGCTTGCGTTGACAGGTCTCGGTGCTCTTCCTGAAAGTTGGCACACGATCGGTGGTGGCAAGGAACACCGATGGTGGAGGCTCGACGACGGATATCGAAGGGGGGAGAGGAGAGGGGCGGGCTGGCGTGCGGACGCAGGGAGAGGGAAGGGAGGGAGAGCCGGCGAGAGGGAGAGGAACGGGGGAGGGAGAGCCGGCGGGCTGTGCAGGGGCGCCGGCCGCGGGGGAGGGGAGGGGGATGGGGTCGGGCGTGGGAGGGAGGGGGAGGCCCGTGGTGGGTTCTTTTTAAAAAAAAATTTGTTTCAGACTTAGTTTGTTTAAGATTTATACGTGACGAGATTCTCTCTCTAAAATATAAGAAAAGACTACCAAACAAGATTATAGAGTCTTTCTTACTCTTTTTTTTTTAAATTTGAGAGATAAAAGAGAGAGAAAATAACAACTAAACACTTTATAATCTTTTCTATTCGATAGATGACATCTCTAAAGCTAATCTTTGCTTATTAAGACAGTGTTGGATAGAAAGATACATATCTCCCATGGGTGGGAATAACTTGTCCAATATGTTTGAAGGAACATATTAACAATATTTGACGATCATATGAACATTGTATTTGAAGAGGGGCGATCTCGCGTTGGTCTTGAACTGGAGGAGATGATCAGTGAACTGTAAAGAAGGGAAACGGATCAGGGGGCCCAGGGATGGTTCCCTGGGGAAAACCCTCCGATGCTTAAGTCAGTAAAGCAATGGTGGAAACTATGAAGGGAGGAGGAAGGAGATGCACGAGATCCCTCTCCACCAAGGTGGTGAGGTGGTTCCTGCTCAGGAAATTTTAGGCGTATGTTGGCCTTACCTTTCGTTGGAGGGAGTCCTAGGTTTAAATAGTGCGCCAGCTTTATGAGTCCCGTAAGCTGAGGAGTTTCAAGTAGGGGTTACGTCCTCGACGTGGGCTCTTTACGTCCTCATCATGAGCTCTTTACGTCCTCATCGTGGGATCTTTACGTCCTCATCGTGGGTCCCCTTATCTTCCTAAACTCCTACTCAGAAAGGGTTCTCAACGGCAGCGTGGATAAGCAATCATCGGTCGACCCAAGCGTGAAGAGTGCCAGCCCTGTCCCGGGCGATAGACATAGCTTGGGTGAGGCTCGGTCAGAGTGGGCGCTGGGCGCTAGCCCTTATCCCGGCGAGGGGGATAGGTCGGGCGTGGGTCTTCCTCCGATCGGACCGACGCTCGGCTCGAGCCTAATGGCCGCCTAGGAAGTGCTTGATCCCGAGTGAACTTATTGGACTTTTATGTTAAGTGGGCCCTGCGAGGCGGTCACTTAGATGATCTGGGCCTCGTTTGGTCTCGCTGGACCTAGTTCGGCCGCTCTTAGATGGGCTACAGAAATCTCCCTCTCCACTTGTCCCCCTCCTACTCCCGAGCCTTGGCAGGCTCGGAAGAGTAGACGTCAACGTTTTGGACCAGCGTGGCTCGGGTGGGTGGAGATATGGCGGTGTTAAGAAGCCATGTGTCGTGGTCACCTTGGCCCGTAATAATGATAATCCTGACGGATTTGAAACGAAGGGCCCCCCCTTTCTCGGAGGTCGGAACGACGCGTCGCCTTCCGCGAGGGGATATAAGCGTTGTGCGCTTGCTGTCGTTCCAGACTCCCTCCACTTTAGGGTTTTGCCCTCCTTCGTACTTGCTTTCGGGGCTCTTTGATGCGCCGTGGGGATACGGCGGAAGAGCAGAGACTCACATCGGCGTTTGCAGAATTGGCGGAGATAACCGCGGAGGCGGTCCGACAGCTTCCCCTTCCTCCAGAATCTTCAGAGTCTCGGGAGCCTTCCTCTTCAATATCCTCTTCAGATTTCATGGCAGACCAGTGTCCGGAGGTCGAAGAGTTGGAGGGTGAGCCTGAGGCGAGGGCGATGGTGATACCGTCGGCTCCGAACTGCAGCGAGCTGGGGGAGGCGGAGGTGAAGCGGCTGGAGCACCAGTTTCGCCAGCCCTATCAGTACTACTTCGCCGCGGCCACTCCGAACGAGACAAGCTTGGATTCTCGTACGGGCCATTTCTGCTCCTTCCTTTTATCGTGGAAGGGTGGGTTCCGTCTTCCCTTCAACCCTTTTGTTCTTAAGCTTCTCAATTTCTTCCTGTTGGCTCCCATACACTTGGTAGCCAACTCTTATCTTCTTCTTTCCGCCTTCCGCATCCTCTGCCTCCAGCATGGGGTTCCTCCTTCCTTTGATCTTTTCCATTACTTTTTTGAGTTGAAGGAGCATTCCTCGGCTGGGAAGGACTTCTATTTCGTCGAGGCGAGGCGAAACAGGAGTTGTGTCTCTTAGCCGTGAAGGACTCTTCCCACAAGGGGTGGAAGACTCAGTTCTTCTGGGTGGGGATTTATTCGGTGGAGGAGTCTTGGAGGTGTCCCGTAATCCCAAACTTTCACCCGAACATCCCTCCGAGGCAAGATGAGTTCTCTCCAGATGTGGAGAAGTACGCGGCCATTCTGCTGAAGTATCGCCAGTCCACGGAGGAGCTGGTGACTCCGGAGAACATCGAGCGATGCCTTCTCCAGCGGCTACGGCCGACAGGTACGGACACAATGAATCAACTTTCTCTTCGGATGATGAAGTCATTTTTCTTTCCTTGACCATGTCTTCTTTGGCGCAGACACTAGGCGGCCAGCTGCGGAGGAGGAGCCCGTGACCGAGCGGGAAGTGATCGATCTGGGCGACGACTCGGCTGCTGTTGAGTTGCGAGCTCCCGAGGGTTGCTCCCGAGCCCGAGATAAGGGCAAGGGGGTGGCCCGGGAAGGGTCTTCCAGGCCCGGGGGGGGGGGGGGGGGGGGGTCGGGTCCAAGCGCAAGGATCCTGTGGAGAGGATGCTGCGGGGCGCCGCGAAGGCTAGGAAGCGGGCCAAGAAGGCCGGGGCCGTCCCCGCAGTCGAAGGTGGCTCTGGCTCGACTCTCCCCTCTGCCGAGCGTGACAGGGCCGACCCTATTAGGCCAACTCTCCCATCCCCCGAGCAAGAGGGGGCCGAGGAGGCCAGGGCCATTTCTGCGGTTGGCGGTGGCGTGGGCCCGGCTCTCCCCTCTACAGGAGCCGAGGGGGCGGGGGCCAAAGCGGGCGACTCCAGGACCGGGGCCGAGGCTGGAGCGTTGAGCGAGGCAAGCGGCGCTTCGGGTGGCGACGTCGGGGCCGAGCCGGTCGAGGCCAGGGGGTCGCGAGGAGAGGCGACGCAGCCCCAACCGACCGAGACAAGAGGGGCGGATGAAGCAGCGGCTCAATCCGGGCCAGCCGGCGGGGCTCCTGGGGGGATGCCGCTCGGAGGGGGGGGCCTATTCCGGCGGCTCTGGAGAGGGTGGGCATCCAGGGCCCTTTGTATCAAAGATGTCGTGAGGAGACAAGCAACGCTCCCCACCTGTGGCCCTTGAGATGGTTATGGAGGGTGGCCTGGTCCTGGCCCAGATGGGGGCCTCTCTGGCTGAAGCTTACACTCGGTTGGAGTCAGAACGGGCAAACCTTGCCTGGACCCTTGGCGGATCCGACGGGAAGGTAGCTCAGCTCACCGAGGAGCGTGATGGGCTTCGGCGGGAGCTCTCCTCGGTTAGAGAGCTAGCGAGGGTGAGCCAGGCGGAGGCCCGAACACTGACCGAGCAACTGGCTCGGGCCCATGAGTCGCTCGAGAGGAAGAGCAAGCTTCTGGAGGAGGAGCGCTTGGCCCGCGCCGAGCGAGATGGCCAGTGGGAGGTCGAGCGCGCCGAGCTATTGGACCGAGTGGAGGAAGCCACGCGTCTTCGGCTGGAGGCCGAGGCTGATCGGGCCGAGGCAGAGAAGCAGATAGCCGAGGCAGAGCGGAGGTTGGCCGAGGCGGAGCGGGAGAAGGCCGAGCTCGCCAGTAGGGTGGGATCGACCAGGGCAGAGGCACTTGAGCAATACAAACGCTCAGAGGCCTACCGGGTCGACCTTAAGGAGGCTGCCCTTCCCTACTACGAGTCAGCACTTCGCCGGGGCATCCGCAAGGGGTTCGAGCATGGCTATGGCCGGGCCGTCTTCTACGCAGAGGAGCAGGCGCCCGGGATAATTATTTTCCCGTCTGGGCAATGCTACGACTCGGATTTGGCGTCCTCCAATTCCTCTGGGTCGGCGTTGAGGGAAGGAGGAGACCATGGGGACTCATCTTCGTCCGAGGGGTCGCCAACTCCGGATGTCTCGGGAGGGCGCGCAACCGAGGCAGTTCCCACGCAGGTGGGGTCAGTGCCAGGGTCGGCCGTCGCCGAGGGTGCCGGGGGCAGACCATCCGAGCCTTCAACTTCCGAGCCTCGGGATGGGCCAGAGGCCTGATGTATCAGTTTTTCTTTTTCTCCTTGTACGTTTTTCCTTTTATGAAGAAAAACTTCTCTTTTTGTGTAAAGGAAGGTCGAAAATGTAAGACAGTAGCGTTATGATAAAGACTTGACTATTTTTTACCGCTATTGCCGTGGTTTGATCAGTGTATCCGCAGTAGTTGGAAAGTGCCGATACTTTCTGCGTGGATCTTGCATGATGGTTGGGCAGGCGTCTGACATGGTGTCTTTCCGTTTTCTCATGCTTTAAATGTCCGGCCGCTTCGTGTGTCCCTCTGGGATGGAATCGAGGAGTCTGAGGTGACCGTTCGTAGGGAGGGGTTCCTTTAGCGTGTTTTCAAGGGGAGAATCATTTAAGGCAAGTAGCCTCCCTTCGCCTATAAAAGGTCTGAAGGGCGTCTCTTCCTCTCCATCGCTTAGGGTTTTCTCTGACAGTCTTTCCTCCTTCTTCATGAAGCGATGTGCTGTTAAATTTGAAGCATGGGAGACGTTCTGGAAGACGAAGCCGTAGACGACGGAGGGCGGAGAGTCTTTGCTGCTTCGGGTCTGAAGGGAGTTTGACGGCCGGCGGGCGGGTTAGAAGGGGGTTCGACATGCGGAAGCACGTCGCCTTCCTTTTATCAGTTCCGGCGGCGCTTGCGGGGAGGGATGTAACGGCGGACGGATGGGGGGATCAGGCACCCCCTACTCTCGTCCCTTCCCGCTCACTCTTTGGAGGGGATCTCTCTCAAGATTCCTCTCCACTTCCTGCTTCTCCTCCCTTCTCCCCGCAGCCTCTTTTTCTCTCTTTTGCCCTTCTTATCATTTCTTTCACTCTTCGCAGGATGCCTCTCAGCATTCCTGCGATGAGTTGGCTTCCTCTTCCCCTTCATATGTACTGTGCAACTTGGAAGGTAGCCTTTCTCTTCCTAATCTCTCTGTCACCTTTGTTCCGAGTTACCCGAGCCAACGGGGTCGACTATCCTTTATCTGAGCCAGTTTCTGCACGAGGCAGAGTCAGTGGCTGGACGTAGGAAGGTTAACCGAGTCAGCCGAGCGATGGGCTCGAACGGCGGCGCCAGATGGATTTTTACTTTTTTGACATGTATTGTATTGGCTTTGGCCTTTCTAATGTACAAACAGTTATTTGAATAAAAGAGGAAGGAAATTTTTGATTTATCTCATATCGCTTACACGACTGAAGTGTTCAGAAGTAGAACTTGCGTAGTGTAGTCGCGTTCCACGTCCGAGGGATGGGTTCTCCTTCCATAGTAGATAGCCGGTACGCTCCTTTCCCGAGCGTCTCGACCACTCGGTAGGGGCCTTCCCAATTAGGGGATAGCTTACCCGCCGCCTCAAGTGGTCGAGAGGCTTTGGCTTTTCTGAGAACGAAGTCTCTCAATTGGAAGTGTCTGTCTCGGACTTTGGCGTTGTAGTATCGAGTGAGGCGGCGTTGATATTCCGTTGCTCGGATGCTGGCAATCTCTCGGACCTCATCTGCTAGGTTGAGGTTTCGAGCAGTTTCTGGTCGTTTGCCTCGGACGAGAAGCAAATGACTCGGAGGGAGGGATTGTCAATCTCCAACGGGATCACGGCCTCGGTGCCGTACACCAGCTGAAAGAGACTTTCACCGGTTGCCGTTCAAGGAGTCGTTCTGTGCGACCAAAGTACATTCGACAATTCCTCGAGCCAGTTGCCCTTGACTTTGCCGAGCCTAGTCTTAATGCCTTTTAAGATAGTCTTATTGGCATTTTCGACCAGCCCGTTAGCCTGAGGATGGGCGACCGAAGTGAAGTGATTGCGAATGTTTAGGTCAGCACATTTGTCTCGAAAATAACGAGAATCAAATTGCCGACCATTATCGCTCACTATCACCCGGGGGATGCCGTAGCGACAGATGATCGACTTCCAGACGAAACTCCACACGACTGTCTCGGTGATCCTAGCTGTAGCTTCGGCTCGATCCACTTGGTGAAGTAGTCGATGACGACGATGACGAACTTCTTCTGGGCCTGAGCCGTAGGGAACGGCCCAAGGATGTCGATCCCCCACCGAGCGAAAGGATAAGGCTCAGCTAGGGTGACGAGCTCCGTTGCCGGCTGATGGACCAAGTGGTCAAATCGCTGGCATCAGTCACACTATTGCACGTAGGTCGAGCAGTCGCACTGCAGAGTGGGCCACCAGTAACCCTGCCGAAGCAAGATCCTGGCGAGCGACCTTCCTCCTAAATGCGCTCCGCACAGGCCTTCGTGAACCTCTTGAATCGCTCGGCTGGCTTCGTCAGTACTAATGCACTTCAGGAGGGGACCGGAGAAGGATCTGCGGTACAAAGTGCCGTCCAGAATGACGAAGCGCCGAGCTTGGTATTTCAATCTCCGGGTTTCCCGAGGGTCGGGAGGCTCCCGAGAGTCTTGGAGCCACGACAGATAGGGGGCACGCCAGTTGTTTGGGGAGGCCGAGTCAACAGTCATGAGCTCCGAATCAATGCTCAGTCGCTCTAGCTCTTCGAGAAGGACCGATCGAGTACCCTCGGGGTCAAGAGAGGAGGCCAGCCGAGAGAGGGCATCCGCTCGGGAGTTTTCCTCCCGAGCTATTCGGACTACCTCAAAACTCTCGAACTGTTGCGCCACAGTTTTGACCAGCTGGAGGTATTTGACCATCGGTTCTTCCCGAGATTCGTAATCGCCATTGACCTGGCTAGCGACCAGTTGGGAGTCAGTGTGAATTCTGACTCGCTCAGCCCCCAACCACCGGGCCATGCGGGCTCCCGAGATAAGGGCTTCGTACTCGGAGGCATTGTTTGGATGCCTTGAAGTTGAACTTCAAGGCATATTGCAGCTCTGCTCCTTCGGGGGACTTCAGGAGGATATCGGCGCCGCTCCTGACCGAGGTGGATGATCCGTCGACGAACAATTCCCAGGTTGGCCCGGGCGCGGACGGAGATTTTTCTTCGGTCGAGATGGTGTTCTCGGCGATGAAGTCAGCGAGCGCCTGTCCTTTGATAGCCGAGTGAGGCCGTTACGATATATCGTAGGCCCCGAGCATAATGGCCCACTTGGCGAGGCGTCTCGAGGCTTCTGGGTGAGCGAGGATCCTCTTCAGTGGTTCGCCGGTCAACACGATGATGGAGTGCCCTTGGAAGTAGGGTCGAAGGCGTTTGGTCGAAGTAACCAACGCTAGCATGAGTCTCTCGGTTGCGGGGTACCTTCTTTCAGCCTCGTTGAGCACCTTGCTGGTGTAGTAGACTGGTCTCTCGACTCCCAAGTCATTTCTGATCAGGACCGAGCTAACTGTGGATGGAGTTGCCGAGAGGTAGAGATGTAAGGCTTCACTTGGAACAGACTTGGACAGCACCGGGGGCGAAGCCAAGAATTCCTTAAGCTCAGCGAATGCCTTTTGGCATTCCTCATCCCATGCGAACGTAGCAGATGCTAGTTTGGGCCCCCTCAACAGTTTGAAGAAGGGTAGGCATCGTTCGACCGCACGGGACAGGAATCGGTTGAGCGCAGCAATGCGCCCGGTAAGGCGTTGAACGTCCTTGGTGCAGGTGGGCGGCCGCATGTCCAGGATGGCTTGGACCTTGTCGGGGTTGGCCTCGATCCCACGCTGAGTCACCAAGAAGCCCAGGAATTTCCCGGACCTTACTCCGATGGCACACTTGGCGGGGTTGAGCTTCATATTGTACCTCAGGAGAGTGCCGAAGGTCTCAGCTAGGTCGGTGAAGTGGTCCTCGGCCTTGGGGGTCTTGACGAGCATGTCGTCAATATAGGTCTCGACGTTCGGCCGAGCTGTCCCTCGAACATATGGTTGACCAGCCTCTGGTACGTGGCTCCAGCGTTCTTCAGCCCGAAGGGCATCCGGGTGTAGCAGTGTACGCCAAAGTCGGTGATGAAGGCGCTCTTCTCGATATCTTCTGGATCTATTCTGATCTGGTGGTAACCTGAATAAACGTCCAGGAAGCTGAGTATCTCGTTGCCCGAGGTTGAATCAACCAGTTGGTCAATGCTCGGCAACGGATAGCAGTCTTTTGGTGTGGCTTTGTTCAAGTCGGTGAAGTCCACGCACATTCGCCACTTTCCCGAAGCTTTTGGCACCAGGACGATGTTAGCCAGCCACGTCGGGTACAAGACCGATCTGAAAAGACCAGTCTTCTGCCCCTTGGTGACTTGCTCTTGATGACCGCCTGCTTCTCTAGCGCGTGCTTCTTCTGCGTTGTTGTACGGGCTTCACGGTCGGGTCAAGGTTGAGCTTATGCACTACCGTCTCTCCCGGTATCCCGGGGAGCTGATCATCAGACCATGCAAAGATTCGGATGTACCTAGAAAGAAATTCTTTGTACTGTTGCTGAACCTCAGATGGTAGGTCGGCTCCAATCTTTACTCCTAGGGTCGGGTCATCGTTTAGGAAAACCGTTAACAACTCGCCTCCAGGCTCGGATGTTACGGGTTTTTCCTCGACTTCCCGGGGCCCTTGTTCTTCCCGTCCAGCCTTGTGGCTTCAACCGAGATAATATAGCACCTTCTGGCCATCGTCTGGTTGCCCCGGACTTCTCCCACCCCATGTTTAGTGGGGAACTTCATCTTTTGGTGATAGGTAGAGGGCACCGCTTTCGTTCGGCTAAGGATCCCCCGGCCGAAGATTGCGTTGTATGCTATCATACCCTTGATCACTATGAAGTCCACCATAACCGTAACGATTTTGGGTGAGGTGCCGAGAGTAACCGGCAGGCTCAGGGCTCCCTCGGATAAGTGGCCTGGCCATTGAACCCGCAAAGGGGGGTTCGGATCGGGCGGAGTTTAGACGGATTCTCCCCCATCTTAAGAAAACACTCATAAGACAATACATCAGGGGCGCTTCCATTGTCAACTAGAATCCTATCTACGTTACAATGGTTTATCGTAGCCGATATAACTAGGGCGTCGTCATGCGGGGTGGTCAGCCCTTCCAGGTCTTGGTTGGAGAAGACTATGACCTGTGGCTCACTTGGCGGGGCCTTGGGAGGCTCGATGGCTCGGCTCGCCCGCTCAGCATGACGCTTCCTTCCTCGGCTACTATCTCCTCCTGATGTAGCTCCTCCAGCGATGACATTGATGTGGACCCCGCAAGGGGGTTATCGATCTCCTCTGGGGCGCCTCGGTCTTCCTGATGCCCGGTCACGAACCGGGATAGGTGTCCCTGGCGGACGAGGCGCTCGATCTCATCCTGGAGCTGGTGGCAATAGCAGATATGATGCCCGTGGTCGCTGTGGAACAGGCAGTGCTTGCTGCGATTGCGGTTCTTCGACTTCATTGGCTCGGATTGGCGGAGGAGGCCCGAGCCTTTGATGTCTTCATAGATCTCGTACACCGGAGCGGTTAAGGGAGTATACCGCTCGTACTTCCGGGACGGTTCTTTGTGCTCCCCGTCTCGGTTCCGCCTTTTTCCTTAGCCCGAGCTTGGCTCGGGTGCTCGCTTCTTGTCCCCCTCCCGACCCTAACCGGTTGGGCCTCGGACGCGCTGAGAACTTCTTCGCACTCAGCATGGCATAAAGCCAGAGTCACTAGCTCGGCAAGGGTCGAGGGAGGGTGGAGGACAAGTTCGCGGCGGAGGTTCTCGTCACGGGTGTCGCCGGTCAGTGCGGTTATGGCCGAGGCAACATCCAGGCGGGGATTCTCAGGGCTTCCGACTTGAATCGGTTGATATAAGCCTGGAGTTTCTCCCCTTGTTCCTATTTGAGAGCCAATAGCCCCGCCACTGACCTTGGGGGGCCGCTGCCGGGAAACTCTCCTTAAACACTCACCCGAATTGCTTGAAGTCTCGGATGGATCCGGGGTTGAGGGCCCGGAACCATACTTGGGCGCCTTGGACCAGGGTGGTCACAAAGGCTCGGCACTTGATGGCGTCGGACGCCCCGTGGAGGGTCATCAGGGCGTCGAAGCTGTCGAAGTGGTCGGCCGGGTCACCCTGGCCGTCATAAGACTTGAAGGTCAGAATGGAGATTCTGGGAGATATCTCTGCCTTCAAGATGTAGTCGGAGAACGGGGATTTCTCCTCGTCCTCCGCCTGGGAGGTCTTCTGCAAGGCGCGTAAGGCGCGCTCCTGCTCTACGAAGCGCCTCTCGAACTCTCGTAGTCGGAGGGATAACTCCGGCTGTCGTTGCGTTGAGGGGCTAAGGGGGCGTATCGGCGGGCTGTCCTGGCATTCCCCAGGGACTTGGGTCTCTGGGTGCGGACGGCGTGCCCCAGATTTTCCCCTTTTCGACGCGGAGGAGGCCTCTTGCTCCGGAGGAGGGGCTTGTGAAGGTCCTCCTGACCTGTTGCGAATAAGCCGCCGTCCTTGGAGGGTGAAGCGGCCCCCGGCAGTGTGCTGGGACGCGTCTTTGCGGGGTGGGCTTTCCGGAGGGATGCGTGACCTTGTTTCCCTGGTCGCTTGGGTCCTCATGAGTTCCACGAGGGCATCCAGTTTTACATTGAGGACTTGGAAAGCGTCAGCGCCCTAGTTGGGTGGTAGTTCCACCGCCGCGGGCGGAGGCAGTTCGTCGGCTGGGGCGCTGGCATTGGAGGGGGGGTTCTGTGTGGCCTGAGAGGCCCCCTCTCCCACCGCCACCATGGCTTTTCCCCTATCGCCGACGGACCTCCTCCCTGTACTCCTTCGCACCATACTGGCTCTTTGATCGTTTCCCACAGACGGCGTCAGATGAAGAGGGGCGATCTCGCGCTGGTCCTGAGCTGGAGGAGATGATCACCGATCAGTGAACTGCAAGGAAGGGAAACGGATCAGGGGACCCAGGGATGGTTCTCTGGGGAAAACCCTCTGATGCCTAAGTCAGTAGAGCAGTGGTGGAAGCTATGAAGGGAGGAGGAAGGAGATGCACGAGATCCCTCTCCACCAAAGTGGTGAGGTGGTTCCTGCTCAGAAATTTTAGGCGTATGTTGGCCTTACCTTTCGCTGGAGGGAGTCCAAGTTTAAATAGTGCGTCAACTTTATGAGTCCCGTAAGTTGAGGAGTTTCAGGCGGGGGTTACATCCTCGACGTGGGCTCTTTACGTCCTCATCATGAGCTCTTTACGTCCTCATCATGTGCTCTTTACGTCCTCATCGTGAGTCCCCTTATCTTCGTAAACTCCTGCTCAGAAAGGGTTCTCAACGGCAGCGTGGATAAGTAATCGTCGGTCGACCCAAGCGTGAAGAGTGTCAGTCCTGTCCCGGGCGATAGGCATAGCTTGGGTGAGGCTCGGTCGGAGTGGGCGCTGGGCGCTGGCCCTTATCCCGGCGAGGGGGATAGGTCGGGCGTGGGTCTTCCTCCGACCCGACCGACGCTCGGCCTTCCGAGCCTAATGGCCGCCTAGGAAGTGTTTGATTCCGAGTGAACTTATTGGGCTTTTATGTTAAGTGGGCCCTGTGGGACAGTCACTTAGATGAGATGGGCCTTGTTTGATCTCGCTGGACCTAGTTCGACCGCTCTTAGATGGGCTACAGAAATCTCCCTCTCCAGTATTGTAATATATAAAAAGGAAAGTCCAATTATAAACATCTTTATCTATATTGCGTCTTCTATCTTTAAGAAGTATATATGATGATGGGCACACTATGGCTAGGCTGTCTGGAAATAATTGGAGGAAAGGAAAGTGGAATTTTTTTCAAAATATCTAAAGACAGAAACAATTGGACAATTTTTGGGGATTTCAAAGTGTCATTTTTTTTCTCTTTATCTCTCTCTGATCCTAAAAATTTCTCTAAGGCAAAAAATGACGAGACATGTGCACTTTTTTTTAGAATAGATTGTGAGGGGGTAGGGATTGGAATTCTCAAAATCTCAAAATCCCTCTCCAACATTATTTCGAAACATAGCTTAAAACCGTGTCTATTTTGAATGAAGGCACTAGATTATGGGAGAAAAACTCAGAATAAGTTTGACCTTCGTGTTTTTTTTAACATCTTTGTCCCTACGTAAATGGTGCGACACAAATAGAGGCTATCTCTCGCCCTTATTCCACATTCTTCCATCATCTAAATTTTTTAGATAACAAGAGAATAACTAAGTACTTCATTATCAACTTTACTTCATGTTCTCAAAAAGATTCTGAGGTAAGTTTATAACTGCAAGTCTGAAATATTATAAAATAATCAAGAGATAAAACATAAATGACAATGATGAGAGGATTAATATATCCTTTTAAATTTATTATTATTATTACTTTTTACTTTGTATTTTGGATGCAAGGCATAATGAATATGTTTAAGTTTTCCATGAACTCATTTTTTTTGTTATTATAACAATAGTTTGGATATTTAAAGATAGATTTACTATAAACTCAATGTCCCTATATATAATCGTATTTTCCATAAATCTACCATGAGTTATGCTGAAGACTTTTTTTCTCTACATTAAGAGATTAACATAAAGTCAATTATGCTCGAGTACAATAACCAAACATGAACGAATAAAAAAAATGTAATCATACATAATAAACAAATTTATGATAGACGCATTCACGTTTTCATAAGTTACATCTAAATAGGGCCTTAGCAAACTTCAGCGGAAAAAATAGAAAACTATTTCAACGGGGAAGAATAAAACAAGGGCAAGTTCACAATCAAGATGACATCTATCTATAATATTAAGGGAGACGGGGGGATAACTGCACCAGAAAAGAAAGGAGAGAAGAGAAATAAGTGTTTGCTTTTCTATCCTTTTTGAGTTTTTTCTTATTTTTTTCTTTTGACGCGGGGGGGGGGGGGTGGTTGGTCAGAGTAGACCCGCTTGGACCCCCGACATTGCCCGGGGTTTTTGCTTGTACCATACCTCTCATAACTTGGTACACCCCTCCAGAATATTGAGCTTCAAATAACAGAATCCTGTTTCAGGCATCCAAGGAAGAACCAAAATCACATGCACAACAGAATAAAAAAAAGTTTTTTTCTCAATAAATTAATATAACAAAATGTATTTTTATACAGCTAAAGCTTGTAAAGAAAAAGGATGATGCATCATGATTGGATCAGCTTCTTGAGAATTTCTGTGTAACTCAATCGAATGATCTACACGACCAGGGGACGGAAAAATATCAGCATGGCAGGGACGGGGTATGTGGCCACTAGAAGAGTATGTTGAAATATAAAACAATCCAACCAGCCATAGAGAAAACGGCAAAGATGTGAACCCAGAAGAGCACCGCAGCTGCCTCTTTCCCACAGCCTCTCAGATTGGCAACAGCACCTGCAGTTGCATTGAATGAGGAAGGAAAAATATCAACCACTGTCTGCCCACTATTATATAACAATTAGAAGTAACAACTGATAAATCTAAAGCGATCAAATAAGTATATCATCTTCCATCCGCACACTACACTACAGTTGATGTTTTCTAGGATGCCTCATGCCGACATTTTTTGTGTCTGTTTAATTATCCCACACCAGGTATGGCCAATGGGTCCCCAGGGTCGGGCTAAAAGGTCGAGTTAGGGTCTGTTTTGGGCTAACTGGCTCCAGGCGAAGTCCCACATTTCAATATATCTTTAACCATGCCTACACATATTGGTTGATTATTCTTTCTAATGAAAAAAGGTGCTATTGACATGCGGACTGCATTACCGGAAAGAACTGAAGTTGGCATCGTATGCTGGAGTAGGAGGACAAATTTGAACATTTTGTTGCCTCTGGGGATGAACCCTAGCTTGTCTGCCAAAGTAACAATGCCCAATCCTGCTGGCGGAATCAACACCAATCGTCCAAAAACTATAGCAACCATCATCCGTAGCCCGATCTTAGAGCTTCCAGGACCAGGACCTAGAATACAAACATTGCAAGCATAAGAAATACACATAATCTGTCTGTATAATCACATATCTTAGAACTGAAAATAATATGAGGACATTCTTTATTTGGATTAAGAAAATTAAAAACTTAAACACTGAAAAGTATTATGAGGTCATTCTTGATTTGAATAACAAATTTCAGCACTGAAAGTGGTACGAGGACACTCTTCATGTGAATTACATTATGCGAATATAATCCCGACTTTAGCAAGTACAGTCTTCTTCTAGTAGCTGAAGGAATAAATGAACATATGCAAATTTGGAACTTATTTCGCTTTGAGCTGCATAATTAGCAAGATTACCAAAAATTGTAGTATCTAGTTGTTGAAATATTTGGGCATAGTCCCCCTTGGGCAATAGTCCCGTATTGGTTATTTGAGTTGTGGTTCATGTGCTTATGACTCTGGGCCTTTGTATCTCAACACCGCGGTTTTGTGGATTCAACATGGTATCAGAGTATGGTCTTGGCCCAACTATATATATTTCTTATCTTGTTACTCCACCCAATTATTGTCCACGACCCATGTTGGCCGTGAGGGGGAGTGTTGGAATTTGGGCGGGCAATAGTCCCGTATTGGTTATTTGAGTTGTGGTTCATGTGCTTATGACCCTGGGCCTTTGTATCTCAACACCGCGATTTTGTGGATTCAACATGGTATCAGAGCATGGTCTTAGCCCAGGGTCATAAGCACATGAACCACAACTCAAATAACCAATACGGGGACTATTGTCTGCCAAAATTCCAACACTCCCCCTCACGGCCAACATGGGCCGTGGACAATAATTAGGTGGAGTAACAAGATAAGAAATATATATAGTTGGGCCAAGACCATACTCTGATACCATGTTGAATTCACAAAACTGCAGTGTTGAGATACAAAGGCCCAGGGTCATAAGCACATGAACAACAACTCAAATAACCAATACGGGACTATTGCCCGCCCAAATTCCAACACTCCACCTCACGGCCAACATGGGCCATGAACAATAATTAGGTGGAGTAACAAGATAAGAAATATATATAGTTGGGCCAAGACCATACTCTGATACCATGTTGAATCCACAAAACCACGGTGTTGAGATACACTAGTAATAAACATCTAGGGGATAGCTTGTTGCAAGTGCCAGACAAATAATAGAAAATAAGTAGCATGTGGATTATTTCTCAAGATACAGTAAACTATTAGTTGTCCCAGTGGATGAAAAATCTTTCAGGAAGCACTAACATGTTCTTTCTGTGGCATCTAAAGCCTAGCCAGGACACTTCTGAGCGAACAGGATGTAACTTCACAATAAAACAAGAACATTGAGAAGGAAATGCTTCAAATGAAAGTGTGTATAGAAATAAAATGAGCTTACCATCAACAAGGTTACCCCCCAAAGCCAGTAAAATGCAAGGTATCATGGCTTCCCTGCATCATTCATGCTATTGTCAGACGAAGATATTCATTATGGAACAAAAGCCCTACCATGATATTACCATAAATGCACAAAGATAGTTCAGTGCGAAACATCCTAAATTAATTTTGCATTGGAATAACTATCCAGACCTTTTTCAGATTTTTACCAAAAATGGATGAATCAATAAAATGTAATTCCATGGACAATACATAACATGTAATACATATTTATGTTATTTATTTGGGGAAAGTAGACCATCAAGACAGTTATTTCTGGCATATACTTTAGCAGCAAACATTGAAGGAAAAGAGAACAGAAGGGATAACAACGACCAAGCCTGCCCGAACTGGATAATGCAGTTATCAAACCAAGCAATGAGCACATTCCAGTTGTAGCACTATTTAGTCTTTATTTCTCTTACAAAAGAAGTACGCCCCCATCCCCCCAACCAAAAGAAAAATGAACCCAACCCAAAAAGAAGGGGGATGAAGTTGACAAAAAACTGCATCAAGTCCCAGGAAAAAAAAAGACAACAACGGGTGGGGGGGGAGGACAAAAGCAACCAGAAAAAATGGAATAACTTTGTCAAGCACAACCAAGAAAAGTCCTACATCCACATGCTGGAGAAATAAAATGAACATACCCCAAGCCAAAGTAAGGTGATGAGGCACCTCCCCTCAGTGCTAACACTCATTCTCGATGAATGTCTCCATTTCTCCTTCCAAACAAACCATATTGGCATGAAGAATGACATTCATGCTCTCCTCTTAAAGAAAATTCGTATTGAATGTGTGCAGATTTCCCAAACTTTATGTTGACATGCAGCGAAAAACATGAAATATATAATAACATATAAATATCCACAGCTAAAGATACAAAATACTAGAGACATCGGGATATAGATCATACATCAGCTATGATGATATGGAAAATAAAAATACATGGAACCAAATAGCAGTGTACAGCAGGAAGGAAAATGAAAGCAAATGTTTACCCAAGAATGATGCAGCTGTCAGTGAAAAAGAAGAGTGGAGCATCATCTGTAAGGATCAAGTGCTTTAGAAAAGGTACTGCACCAATAACCATGGCCAGTATCTGTTTGCAAACAGACACAAATAAGTTACATTGCAAGTTAAGAAAAGAAAATATCTTAGTAGTTACAGCTGAAATGAACATTGAACACAAAAGAAGAAACTCATTTCAGTGTAATCCTCAACAAAATGCTGAGTTTACATGCACCACGTGATTATTGTTTCTAAGGAGAATCAGCATACACATTCAATTTCAAATCACAGGCACTTGCAGGTTCATATAGATACACAGTCAAAGAGATTTGAATTGCAGGTTCATATGCATACATAGTGAAATCACGGAACAGGTGCTTGATCAAATTTACAAGCATTTCAAGAACCCGATATGATCTAGAAACCTTTGTTTGGCCGTTTTATGCATATGACTCGGCCAGTCAGCTGAGTTCATAAAACTGCTAAGCAGAGCTAAATCATTATCAGACTTTCATTTCTAGGTTTGGATGTCAACTAGGTGGAAAAAGTATAATTAAACTAACTGGTTTGGTTTAACATGCAATTGACGATCAGAAGTAAAATTTGAAGAGCATGGTTCATTTACACATCATATGTAGAAAATCAATGAACCAGATTCCTTTATCCCATCTATCTAAAGTCAGACAAGACCTGGTCTAGTACAGCGTGGCAAACATGAGTTTTTTCCCCTGTCAGGATAAAGGTGACCAGAGACATGTTTTAAAAAAAGCAACTTACAGATGCAATGATAGGGGGCTGAAAAATCTGCTTCAACTTTAGTTTGTCGACGAGAACGCACAAGATGTGAGCTATCTGCATGAAGCAACATGTAACCAGTGAACTTCTCTACAAGAGATGCTCCAATGACAAGTAATTTGACATACTGAAACCCCAGGGAGGACTAGCCAAGATGTGCAACACTCACTCAGGGCAACTTGTTAGGTCCCACACAGGCCATTAAATATGTGTGTGCGTGTGTGTGTCTCTATATATATATGTGTGTGTGTATGTTTATGCAAGATATTTGATGTTTCTCATTGTATTTGAGTCTTTAATGTTTTTTTTTCTTCAGCCCATTCTTAATAAGTGTACAGTACCAACACATTTTTAGGGTGATGGATATTCGATGATAAAACCAGTGCTAGTTCTATTAGCATGGGTATTAGAAATATATATCCTTTGTTCAAAAATGTTTACTTCTGACAATGCTATCAACAATGTGAGGTTGATCCCACCTTCAAATAACTGCCTACGGGTAGCAATAGATTCTGCAGGCTAATTGCAAGTTCAACACAATTACTCGAAAATGAGAAATAAAGAATTCCAACTGCAAATGCTTCAATGAATGTGTGGAAAGACAAGAGGAGATGGCATATCAATGATTCCATTACAGATTTGGTAGGACAGTAGACATAGGTGGTAAAATTTGCCAACCCATTCAAAATTGTTTGGATGTGCAAGGAAGAATGTCAAAATCATCTGTTAAGAGATATATTCAGCATTTCTGTGATGGTTTCTAAAGGGAAGAAGAAGACCAATAAAAAGTTAGACAGACAATGGAAAGAGATGTGAAACTAAGTATGTTGAATATGAATATGATATATGACAGAGAAAACAGCAGAATCGGGTCCATGTTGCAGACCCCCATGGGGGTTTTGTAGATGAAGATGATGAAAACATGATGATTGAGAATCCAGTATTCTTTTATGGTAAGGGTGGTAAGAAATTAAAATAGACTTATGGTACTATCTGTTCGCGGCCATGTTCTAAGAACACACTGTTACTTTGTCTCAACTAAGTTCCACATGGCTTGGAGACAGAAATATCTTCAAAAAATGTTAGAGGATACTTCATCTGATAATATGCACTAGAAATTGAGATAATTTTTGGCATTGCATTTAATTCTACTAGGGAGAAAATATTTTCAATTATGACCTACTACATTCATGCTCAAAATTGTAGAAAGCATCCAGATGTTAGGGAACATGGAATAAGATATGTATACAGAGGGTATAACAATGAAAATGGATACCTTTCTCCTCTTTATAGAACTAACTTGTGATGGTTCAAGCTCTGTTGCATTTAGCAAAGGCACTTGTTCTGGTGGAGGATTGGGAGGAAGGTTCTTGGTAGGAAGTGCATTCTCTTCAGTGCAATCAAAAGAGCCTCCAGGTGGAGGCGCAAGCATCTGAAAGACGTAAGTGTACAGAACAATTGCACCAACCTGCACATAAACATAGACTGGACTTATAACAGCATATTTCAAGGAATGCATTATGAGACCAAAATGAACTAAAACTGTTGATTTGTAACCAACAGAAAACAAATAATAAGCAGCATGTAAAGGAATATGACGTCTACACCCCACCGAAAACAAAAATAATAGCTTGCAGCCTTGCACAAAGGCATCAATTGTCTAAAGACTGAACAAAACCTGAGCCCATATCCAGCAACTCTCGGATGTTTGTCTCTGAATCTGCACCACTTCTCTTATCTATAGCACTATAATTGCATATTGGTAAACTGGTACTTGAGAGAAAGCTCGGAGAGAGAATGATGAAGGATTGCGTGGATTTGGAATAAACATTTACAGGCTTAAGAGTGAACTTGTTGAAAGAAACTAAGCTAAGAGAGGGAATGAAAAATGAATTGTGTGCAGAAAATCATAGGATTGGGCCATTGTTGAACCCTAAAATTTCTGAAAAAAAAGAAGGAAATGAAAAAGAAAGAGGGCAGGACCCCCCCTCCGGTTGCACAGCACCAGAGGGAAGCCTCTCCAGTCTTGCGCAACCGGAGGAAGCCCCTCCAGTCGCACAATAACCGGAAGGAGCCCCCTCCGGTTTTCTCTCTCTCACGAAAGGGGGGGGGAGAAGAGGAGGGCCAACCGGAGGGAGGTCCCTCCATGTCTCAGCCAAACTCCTATAAATAGGAGCCTTGGCCATTGGAGATGGGAGGCTGGTCCAAGATGGGGGTGGGCGGGGCATCTTCACACACCTTGGAGCCCTTATTTCTTGAAGAACTTGGATTCTCTTGAAGATCTTAGAGGATCCCTCAAGCATCCATCGTGGAAACGTGAGGAATGCACAAGAAGGCCTGCACAGGGATCAAAGGGGCTGAAGACTCATGTTTTCTTTTGTAGAAAAGACATGAGCCATGAAGAGGGATCGCTCAAGGATTCTTCTGCTTGTGTATGCATAAAGGAAATCAGAAAAAAAAGATATTACACAGGAACCCTCTCATCATAGGACGGGGATTATGCATATGCCCCCATGCTGGATATACTTTGAAGATCAGATAACTATGTGAATGGCTCTACACTTGTATGAGATATTTTCTGGAAACCTAATATTATAAATGTACCCCTGCACAAGTGCAAATGAGCAAGAAGCCCAAATATGTCTTGAGGATTATGAGTTTTCATCAAAGGGAACCAAGAAAAAAAATTGAAATTGCATAACCCAAGGTTGGTTTGGTAAATAAGAGGCTCTCTCTCTCATAAGCCTTACCCGATGGGTGTAATGGGGAATAAGGCAGTGTTTGGTTCAGATTTTTCAGGGATTCCAATGAAGTTCAGATTTTCCAGGGATATTGGAATCCCTGACAAAATCCCCAGCTGTTCCAAATGTCACACACATTCATGGATGACAGTTTCGGCCGAAACCGAAATGTTTCGGTTTCGGACCGAAACGATCCGATACTCCCGGCTGAAATCGGGCCGAAATCAAAACCCTACACTTTGACAAAAAATAATAATTTAATTGATTTCGGACCGAAACCGACACTGCCATCTATGCACACATTGGCCTCGGCTTTTGCATTGGGCGGATTTTCGCATGAGAGCGACTCTAGACTCAATTGACAGGGTGAGTGAGAATCCCCCGAATCCACCCAGGACGAGTTTCGCCTGGCAGACGGGGATTTTGGACGTTAAAAGATGAGTTTCTCCCAGCCCATCTCGTCATTTTCACGTTTTTATCTGAAACGACATAGCGAGGATGGACAAGGCGAAATGGGGATTCAAGATGTCGGGCACGGGTGACGATGTTGTCTTGTGAATGCGAAAAAGGGATTCAAAATGCCGGGCACGGGCAATGAGGCGGGCCAACTCCTCATTTCTTCAAGCCGGGGCGATCATCGGGCCAAATGAAATTTTCTTCGCCAAAAAATATCTGACAACTATCGCATGTACGGTGGAGGGATTTTAAAAATAACCCCATTGTCTCCAGCCGAAACAAACACCACATAAAACATTTGGAAAACATGGTGGGGTTGACTCTTTTGAAAAAGCATGTAGAGAGAGAAAAAGCTCCTTTATAGGAGTTTTTTGGGCTTTTCAAACTTTGGCTCTTTTGTTCCTACATCTCTCTACATGTGAAAAACTAACTTTTAAAAATCTTGATGTGACCATGACCCATTTGTTTGGACTTTTGGGGGTGCAGCTTCCAAGGCCAAAATCTACCTCCCAAAGCCAAAACAAACGAGCCCAAGTCCCACTGCCACCTCAGCCCTCTTTTACCCAATGGAGACAAAAGGACACCTGTGTGCCCTGCCCATGGGGCATTATAAAACCCTCCCCATGTGTAATTTTTGTGAGAAGGAAAACCTGTGTTTGTCTCAGAAATGTGAAAGTACAAATCAGTCCCTGCATGTGAGTAATTTTGCATATGCCTTGTGATCAGAAAAATCTAAAAACCTATGTGTTTGTCTCAGAAATGTGAAATTAGACATCAGTCCCTGCATGTGTAACTGCATGTATGCCTTGTGATCAGAAAAATCTAAAACATTGCAAAATATTGTGTTCTACCCAAAAATTGCTGAAAACCATGATCGTTTAGAAAATTACAGATAAACCCCTCGCTTGTGAGAAAATTATAAAAAACCCTAAGTTTCCAAGAAATTCTTAGAAAAAAACCTGATGATCAGGAAGATTGCAAAAAAAACCTTGGAGAGTCTAGAAGTTACAAATATACCCCTACTTTTGGAAAAAGTGCAGAAGAGCTCTGATGTTCAGGAAAGCTACAAAAATACCCTGAAGCTTCAAAAAATTGCATAGAAGCCCCTTTGCTGACAGAAATTATAGAAAAATTCCCGGTTGTGGAAAAATTACAAATACACCTCTATTTGTGGAAAATTGCAGAAAAACTTCCGGAAGGCATCCAGTAAGGACCAAACACCCAAGAGAGACATCCACCAAGGACCAAGCATGAAGGAAGGACCGCCCAAGACACTCTTATCTCATACAGTGTTCTTGTGCTTGTGTATCTACAAAAATACAAGAAAGGGGATGTGTTGCATGTATGCACTTGTGTGAATTATTCCTAAGTCATGAGGGATTATTTTCGGAAATAAAATCAAGAAAATGAGCATAGATCAAGCATCAAGGGGCGGCCAAAAGGATCTAAGCATGAAGACTGGTGCACGTGCCTCATAATCAGAAAAGTATGTTAATTGTAAATATACTCAGGAAAGTCAAAAAATGACAAAAATAACCGGGAAGGTCAAGAAATGATAGAAATATCTCGGGCAAGTCAAGAAATGACGGAATTATCCGGGAAAGTCAAGAAATGACAGAAATGTCCCGAGATTTCAAGAATTAACGAAAATACTAAGGAAAGTCCAGAAATGAAGAAATATTCGAGAAAGTCAAGAAATGACAAAAATACTCGAGAAAGTCAAAAAATGACGGAATTGTCTGGGAAGATCAGGAAATGACAAACTGCCCTGAAAAGTCAAGGAAAGACTTAATTGCTCCAAGTTGTCAAGAAATGACAAATATACCCAGAAAGGGTCCAAAATTACAGATATATCCAAAAAGAGTCCAAAATTGTAGAAATACTAAAAAAGGGTCAAAAATTACAAAAATGCTCAGAAAGGGTCAGAAACTACAAATATACCCCTGTTTTGTGCGGACATGTCCTTTATGGACATCAAGTCACCTTAAGGGTCCAATCACAATCAAAAGATCGATCATAGCTGTGAAGCAACTCCGACGGTCCGATAGTGATCATATTGGCGATCCAACGGTCCGATCATGATGAAATTTAAAATCAACAGTCAAATCTCGACCAGGAACAGATTTGAGGGTCAGATCGTGACCGGAAGTAGATCTGATAGACCGATAGCGATCATCCTGATGATCCAACGGTCCGATCGCGATGGAATTCAAATTCAACTGTTAGATCATGGACAGAAGTAAATTCAACCGTCAGATCATAGACAGAAGCAAATTCAACTGTATAATCGTGGATAGAAGCTAATTCAAAGGTCCAGTTGTAGACTGAAGCATATCTGATGTTCGGATTGCGACCGGATGTGAACCTGAAGACCCGATCGTATAATTGGGACCAATTGTAAAAGTCTTAAAAGATCGATTGTAATTCAAATTACATACGTTCCAAGAATGAAAGCGCTCAAAGTTCTTTGCAAGAGTATGCATCTTTAATGGGAGATCATTAAGATCATGACCATTAGATAAAATCCTAAACGTCACAATGGATATCGAGGCAAAAGATGTTCTTTGACAGTTAATCAAAGATGTTTGGACTGTACGCCGACGTAAATAAACACAGACCACGGTCGATGGGGAAAGGCCCAGCACATGAACCCTAAATCGTTTGATAAACCTAAAACGCGAAATAAATAAATACAAATAAACATGTTGATCGTACCTGAAATCGTCAAATTTTAATTCATCATCAATGTGCCCTCATTTTTCACGTGAAATAACTATCCAACTCAAAACCTTAAGATGTTGATTGGAGAGGACTCCATAGCCCCTATTTTAAACACATTTTACTTTGTCCCTTTTCCTGTGGGACTATTCTAACAGAACACCTCATGTGCAGAATTTAGGCTATCACATGGCCCAAGACAAACATGGGGTGCACGACCCAGATCATAAATACCTTGTGTGGGACTAAACTACTTTTCCAACACTCCCTTTCGACAAACTCTGGTGAGGTCATACGACAAATGATGGTGGCACTCTCTGAATCTGCAATGGCTAAACGAATGGGGGAATAGTGAATATGCTTTTGATACCATGTAACTGAATCAAACTGCCAACCCAAAACTCAAATTGTTAGATGAAGAGTCCCAGTACTGATATAGGCAGAAAGTGGTCATAAATATAGGACTAAATAGCTTTCACAAACAATGTGGATTTGGGAAAAATGTTTCCAAGTTTAAGAGTGAGCATGTCAAAAAAAACTAGACTAAATATTCGCTCAATTCAAAAAAGAGAACAAGAAGAAAAGAGCAATAACATGAGTAGCCAACAGACAACCCTACCCATGATTCTGTGCAAGAAACAACCAAAACCCTAGCCTTAACCCCAGTGGCACATCCTGGAAAAAATAAAGAACAAAAAGGGAGAAACAAAAGGGATTGGAAGGAAGAAATGCCACCAGCCTCCCCTCCCCTCCCCTATAGAAAGCTCTCCACTCCTCCATTTGACATAGACGATGAGAAGCGTGGGAAAGTGCAAAAGCCGAACCCTGTCAAAGGCATTCTTCCCAAAGTTCTCTGAGCTCAGATCTTTCCCAAAAAGCTCCCTGGATTCTCAAACACCTAAGGTTTCAAGTTCATCAAGTCTTTTTGATCTATCTGGGGAAGTGGAGGCCTTTAGAAAAGAGTGGGGTATTGGGACTAAGAGGGGCTGGCAGGTTGGGACTCAGGAAGTTAGAACAGATTGGACAAGTCAGCTCAATCTTGACCTATCAGGAGCCAATACTGCAAGGATCAGCCTTCATCCAAGCCGATTTTGTTGATCCCACAAAGGGGTAAGAGATCATGGGTATGCGATCAGATCGACTAGGCAAAAAACTAACTGGATTGGCCAAACTGGTATATGATCCGATCCCCGAAACCATGTGGGGATTATGAGACGGCGACGTGGAAATAGATCGACGGCAACTCCTGACGGCACGGACGGGAACGGATAACTTGCTACCTCACGCAGCTCGGCCTCACGCCTTACGGTCTCACACCGGGTGACACACTCAAACTCACAAAGGAGAAAGAGGGAAGGGAAGTTAGAAGGGGCCAGGCACCAACTTGATTGCAAAACTTAAGCTTTCATTCATTCATACGTAACACACAAGCATTGGCCTCCTTATATAGGAAAAAAGCCATAGCAATAATACCCTCACACTTATACTAATTGTGTTTATACCCTAGCCTAACAAGACAAAGCCCACCCACCCACTTTTGACTTGTGGATTTTAATCAAATAAAATACATAAAATACACACATGTTATTTGACTAGTCTAATAAGACGAATACACACAAATACATACAAATACGTGTATCACTCAATACACACAAATACGCCGAGTCTTCAGGAAGTCGGATCTCCGAGCCATAAACTTGGTGCAGTCGGGGCGGTGCGGCGTCGGCTCCGAGTAGTGGGCCCGGTAGTGGACCCGGTGTCCCCACCAACCCTCCCGGGGCGGCTGGAACTCGACTCCGTCGAGTAAGGGGGGACACTACTGTGGTGGTGCTCCAGCAGATCTGGATCGAGGCGCTAGAGATCTTCCCGGCTGATCCAGGAATCATCAGAAGGTGGACGGTCCCGCCAGCGGACAAGGTAGCGCTGGTACACCCTGCTCCGTGTAGTGGTCACCTGCTCATCCAGTATCCTCTCAATGTGCTCGCGCGGTACTCTCGAGGCTGTGGGACGCACAGGCCTAGGGTGGGCTCACTCTCAATTGGAGGAGAAGGCTCGAAAGGGTCACTAGGAATCGTTGTGGGTTCCTTGTAGGCCACTAGGTCTACCACATTAAAGGTCGAGCTAATCCCATATTCGGGAGGTAAGTCCACAACATAAGCATTGGAGCCAATCTTCCGCAGAATTGGGAAGGGTCCATCACTACGGGCTTGCAACTTTTTAACGGCTCCCTGAGGGAAGTCGTTCGGGTCGAACCCGTACCATAACCATGTCACCTTCTTGGAATTCATGGTGACGCCTATGCGAATCAGCCAAGCGCTTGTAAGTTTCATTACTGAGGTTTATTTGCTTGCTAATTGACTCATGCAGACTTGTGACATGCTGTGCAAATTCCTCAGATGACCTGGATGTCCTAGACTCGAGGGGAAGGGGAATATGATCCACAGGTTTCCTAGGTTTGTATCTATGTACGACCTCAAATGGACTCATACCTATGGACCGATTGACCGAACTGTTGTATGCAAATTCGGCTCTAGGCAAGAGGAGATCCCAAGTGCCAGAATGTTCCCCTACGAGACATCTCAAAAGGTTTCCTAAACTCCTATTGACGACCTCTGTTTGCCTATCGGTTTGGGGGTGATAGGCAGTGGAGAATTTGAGTTTGGTGCCAACTAGGTGCCAAAGTGTCTTCCAGAAGTAACTAGTGAACCGGACATCTCGGTCAGACACGATGGTTTGGGAGAGACCATGCAGACGTACGACTTCATCAAAGAATAAGTGGGCTACTTTAGATGCATCAGATGTTTTGGAACATGCAATGAAGTGGGCCATCTTAGAGAACCTATCAACAACAACAACAAATATGGAATCATGCTTGTGAGCAGTGCGAGGTAAACCAAGGATAAAATCCATGCTCACATCAACCCATGGCCGATCAGGAACGGGGAGAGGAGTGTAGAGACCAGTGTTCTATTTGACCTGTTTGGCCATTGTGCATGTCCTACACTGGGCTACAATTTTGGCCACATCTCTCTTCAGGCCAGGCCAATAGAAGTGCTCCTCCACAGAATGGATGGTCTTGTTGCGGCCAAAGTGACCAGCAAGAACTCCAGCATGCATTTCCCAAATCAGGAAGTCCCGAACAGAAGTCCTCGGGGACACAGAGTTGCTGCCCTCGAAATAGAAAACCATCCTGGAGTAGATAGTCAGAAAAGGCTATCGAGGGTCCAGCAGACAGAGCAGAGTAAGCAAGGCCAAAATCAGGACACTCTCCATAGAGTTCCTTCATGCGGTCAAATCCAGTGACCTCTACCCGAACAGTGGAAAGAAGAGAGACCCTTCGACTCAAGGCGTCGGCCACCTTATTATCCTTTCCAGCCTTGTGTTTTAGGACAAAGGTGAAGGACTGGAGGAATTCTACCCACCGACCATGCCTTGGGTTTAAGCCCTTCTGAGAGCTAAGGAATTTCAAAGTCTCGTGGTCCGAGTATAAGACAAACTCCTGTGGTAAGAGATAGTGTCTCCAATGTTTGAGGGCTTGGACCACAGCGTAGAATTCCTTATCGTAGGTGGAGTAATGAAGCTTCGCATTAGAAAGTTTCTCACTAAAATAGGCCACAGGGTGGCTCTCCTGGCTAAGCACTCCTCCTATTCCTACGCCAGATGCGTCACAGGATATCTCGAAGACTTAGGAAAAGTCTGACAGGCAGAGGACAGGGGCTTTGGTTATGAGCTCCTTTATGGCACGAAAAGCCTGGGAGGCAGTTTTGGTCCACTCAAAATTCCCTTTACAGATACAATCCGTAATGGGTGCCATAATGGTGCTAAAACTCTGAATGAAGGGCCTGTAGAAGGTGACTAGCCCATGGAAGCTTCGAACGTCATGGACATTCTGGGGCTCCGGCCATTCTACTAAGGCTTGGATCTTGGATTGGTCCACATACACTCCTTGACTCGATACCACAAATCCAAGGAAAGCGACCCGGTCTGTCATGAATTCACATTTCTTGAGATTGGCAAACAGGGTTTCTCTCCTCAAAGTCTCGCAAACTTCCCTCAAATGGTGGATGTGATCCTGAGGGTTGTGGCTATAGATGAGAATGTCGTCAAAGTAGACGACAACAAAGCGACCAATGAGAGGACGAAGGGCTTCTGTCATAAGCCTCATGAAAGTGCTTGGGGCGTTGGATAGCCCAAACGGCATGACAAGCCACTCATACAGACCTTCTTTTATTTTGAAGGCTATCTTCCACTCATCCCCTGGTCGAATCCGGACCTGGTGGTAGCCACTTTTCAAGTCAATCTTGGAAAAGATGGTGGCTCCACTCATCATGTCAAGCATGTCATCAAGACGAGGAATGGGAAATCTATACTTGACAATGATCTTATTGATGGCGCGGCTGTCAACACACATCCGCCAGGTGCCATCTTTCTTTGGTGTGAGCAAGGCAGGAACAGCACAGGGGCTCTTGCTCACCCTGAGGAAGCCTTTTTGAATAAGGTCCTCAACAATTCGTTGGAGCTCAGCATGCTCCCTGGGGTTTAATCTATAGTGGGGAAGGTTGGGTAGGGTGGACCCATGGACAAGATCAATGACGTGTTGAACATCACGCATGGGAGGGAGTGTTGAAGGCAAGTCTTTCGGGAAGATATCTTGGAAGTCCTGCAGGAGTGCCTGGACTTCAGGTGGGATGGAGACTTATGACTCCTCAGGAGTAATGGTGACGACAACAGCCCAAACAGGGGCACCCTCGGCAACCTCTCTAGTCATCTCACGAACACCTATGAAGTTAAGGCGCCTAATCGGGTCATGGTCAACCTTAGGGGCCTTAGGGATGGATATGACAGGTGTGGGAGAGGAGGGAATGAGAAGTTTCCCTTTGGTGGGGGTTGGGGCATTCTCCTGAATTTTGGGGGATCTAGTGGGTGTGGAGGTAGGACTCTTTCCCGTGGCCACTTTTAGGGGTGTCGGGAACAACTGAATCCTCTTCCCATTGTGGGAGAAGGAACACTGATTGGACCGACCAAATGTAGTAAGGTCTACATCATAGATCCACGGTCGTCCTAGAATGATGCTACCGACCTTCATAGGCACTACATCGCACAAAATCTGCCCTTGGTAGGACTAGAATTGGATGGGAATGACACATGTAGTGGTGACTAGGATTGAAGTGTCATCGACCCAAGCCACGTTGTATGGCTTAGGATGAGGATGTGTAGGTAGACCTAGACGGGAGACAAAGTCTGAAGAGACTGCATTGATACAGCTCCCGTTGTCAAAGATCACCTTGCAGGGTTGAGAGTTGACCATGATGTAAGTTTGGAAGATGGAGGTTCGACGCCAGTTGTCCTCCTGTGGGTGTGCGAGGATGCAGCGAACTACACCCAACCGTCCATGGCTAGAACTCTCAGCAATATCTCCCACTTGCACGTACTCGACATGCGTGCTATCAAACCCCGCATCTAATTCCTTAAACCGGGCAATGAGATCAGGGTCAGGTTCATATCTCTCAAGTGGTTCTTCTTCCTGAGGTGGAAGCTCCACAGACTGGGGGTCGGTGATGACTAAGGCTCGGGTGGGGCAGTTGGAGGCAATATGCCCTAGGTTATGGCACCTAAAGCAACGAACTCCTGAGACAGGAACTAGTTGGGAGGTGCTAGGGATGACTCCCTTTCCCTTGTCATCTCTCCTCTCAGTTGGCGGAGTATACTCCAGCCTGGGCACAACAGTGGGTGCAGGTAAGGGGTTCCGTGGGAAAGGAGCAGTAGGGGCAACGGCCCTAAGTGGGGTAGCAGTAGGGATGTAGGAGGTGAAGGGGCCAGCTCTCTCAGTATAGCGGACTATGGTGTTTCGGGGTTCAGGTTGGCGGTAGATGGGAACCCGAGGTGGGACCACCCTTTAAAACCTCTCAACATCTCGTGCAACCTGGTAGGCGTGCTCGAGGGTGTTAACTTCTCGCAAGAATAATTCCCGCTGAATACTCTCGTGTAGGCCAGCCTTAAACCGTGAGAGGGTGACAGAGGCATCCTCCATGACTCGACTCCGAAGGAAGAAGTCATCAAATTTGACGATGTACTCGTCCACGGACTTTCCATCCTAGGTGAGTTTCTGCCATTGGTCTAAAAGACGTTAATGGTAGGAAGGTGGCAGATACTTCTCCCTCAGTTTCTCCTTTATTTCTTCCCACGTGGTTATGGGCTCCTCTCGTCTCCTTGCTAGGAGATTCTCAACATTACACCAGTAGGTCTTGGCTTGACCTAGGAGTTTCATTTTGGCAAACCTCACCCTTGTAGTAGGGGTCATGCGGCGATGCCAATCAAAATATTGGTCCATCCCGGTCTCCCAATCAAGGTATGTAGCGGGGTTGAGGGACCCATCAAAACTCGGAGCGTCAATCTTGACGTTCCATAAGATGGTATCCTCCTCGTCGTGATCTCTCTCTCGAGACGAACGGGCCTCTTGCTCTCCACCTTGGGGAGCCTGATTTTGGCAGGCTTGCTCTCTTTCCTCCCTAGGACTGGCTACGGGATTGCCGCGGCCATTCACTCTTCCTTCCGCTCCCTTCAGTCGATCCTCTAAGGCTTGGATCCTCTTATCGAGTTCCGTCCGTAGTTGGCCTATAGATTCTTCAAAGTGGGCCACGAGATTGTGCTCGAGCTAGACTAGCATAGCAGTCACGCTCTCTTGATCCATGGGTAGTGTTGAGGGACGCTCTAGACGACCGGATAAATTCCTAGACCAACGTGGTATGCACGACCTCGGACCTAAATGATGCAGTCCTAGGACCGATAATTAGCAAGCTATAGACCCGAATTTTGTTGGCTAATTGGCAAAGGGCCAATTTGAAGGGACCGGTCAGGGAGAGTTACTCGCCCGTAGGCGAAGTAGTTGTGGAACTACCTTCTGACAATTAGGGTGCCCTAATGCGACAGTCTAGGGCCTAAGGATTGGTACATACAAGCTCTCGCTTTCCGCCCACAGTGATGCACTCAGGAGACTGGCACTGGCTGCATGGATCGGGCTCTCTCTCACTTCGCGCGGCAATTGAAAAGATACTAAATGAGTAAGTGAGGGGAGCACGTACCTAGTTAGACTGAAAAGTTTAACTCCAACCGGAGACGAAGGCGAGCGGGGACGTGCGTGCCCGCACGGTGTCGAAGAAGCTTCACCGGTTACAAAGAATTCACTTCTCGCAGGGAGGTTGCAATTATTACAAAACCGCTTTAAAATTTCCACGCAGGGGAACAAATTATTTCAACTTTCTCCGCGCAGGGACACTTACGGACACTCACACTCCGTGAATTACGGACTGTGTGTCGGTGACCGGGTGACTCGGGCACCTGACAAGCCGCCGTTGTGGACTTAGGTTCCACAACCAATAATTCAACCAAAATGATATATATATTATATATTATATATAATATATCCTTGATATAATATATATATATATATTTTTAATTCTTCTAACAACCTTCTTCATATATATATATATATATATATATATATATATTCGGCGTTCTCCCAGTCTCCTGCGTGTGTCTCACGCGGTTGCTTCAGAGTCAGCAATGGAGGCAAGGTTGGCAGTCAACCGGGGCTGGCGGGCCAGCTGGCGAGGCCGACGAAACGCTCGCTGGCAGGCACGGGGGCGCACGGGCGGGGCGAGGGCATGTAGGCGAGTGGCCGGGCGCGAGGGCGCTAGGGGTGGTGCGGGCGCTGGGCGCCGGTGCTGCAACAGGGGGCGCTGTGGGCGCGCGCGGGTGTTATGGGTGCAGGGACTGTCGCGGGCGAGCACGCGCCAGTGGGCGTGTGCTGGCGCGTGTGCGCGCACGTGGGCACGCAGGCGTGCAGGCGGGCTCGCAGGTGGACGGGGCGCGGGCCAGGTGCGCGGGTGCGCGCAGGCGCGCAGGCGGGCTCACAGGTGGACGGGGCACGGGCCAGGTGCGGGGGTGCGCCCGCGGAGGCAGGAGCGGGCGGCGCTCCGCGACGTCGCGCGACGACGGAGGGCGGAGGGAGCGGGCTGGGGAGTTGGCCGTTGCGGCCAACAAAATTTTGTATGTGGGCACGGGCGATGATGCCTGTGCCGCGTAGTGGATTTTTTTTCCTTTCCTAATTTTCTTTTCTCTCCCTCTCAGTCGACCCTTCTCTTTATATATATATTTTTTCTTTCTTTTTTTTTTCTTCAACTTCTTTCTCTCAACCAACAGATATAATTCAACTATTTTTTTTCACTTATAGCAACCAAAAGAAAGAGGAGGAGATGACGGAGACGTCGGGGTCGACGGAGGCACCGTTGTCGGGCTCTGATACCAAATCTGACGCGGCGGCGACATGGAAATGGATCGACGGCAACTCCTGACGGCACGGACGAGAACGGATAACTTGCTACCTCGCGCAGCTCGGCCTCACGCCGGACGGTCTCACACCGGGCGACACACTCAAACTCACAAAGGAGAAAGAGGGAAGAAAAGTTAGAAGGGGCCAAGGCACCAACTTGATTGCAAAACTTAAGCTTTCATTCATTCATACGTAACACACAAGCATTGGCCTCCTTATATAGAAAAAAAGCCATAGCAATAATACCCTCACACTTATACTAATTGTGTTTATACCCTAGCCTAACAAGACAAAGCCCACCCACCCACTTTTGACTTGTAGATTTTAATCAAATAAAATACATAAAATACACACATGTTATTTGACTAGTCTAATAAGACGAATACACACAAATACGTACAAATACGTGTATCACTCAATACACACAAATACGCCGAGTCTTCAGGAAGTCGGATCTCCGAGCCATAAGCTTGGTGCAGTCGGGGCGGTGCGGCGTCGGCTCCGAGTAGTGGGCCCGGTAGTGGACCCGGGGTCCCCACTAGATTAGAATCAGATAGTACTCAAAATTTAGCAGAAAAATATGTGTAGTCTTTAAATCTACCATTACCTATCAAGATCATGTATAAAGAAAAATTAATCCTGGGTGAAAAAGGCTAAAACTAGAACGAGCATATTTATCTGAGGACATAAAGAAACAGATCTAGGGATCTTGCTAATGAAAAGACTCTTATGAAATAAAAATAGAAGGCTGGGATGGGTTGCTACAAAAAGGAAAAGATGGGCCAGAAGAAATTTGCTTGAAGTCAAAGGAATATATTAAGAGGCAATGCCAAGGAGAACAACTCTTGTGGAATATAAATAAAAGACCAGGTAAGATTGCTGTAAAAGATGACAAGATTGGCCAAAATATAAACTATAAACTTAAATTGTGGATGACTTATAATGAATAATCTTAGACATGACATACCCATTGGCCAAAAGAGATATATGCAGTCCCATCTTCACTACATTTATCTGGGTCACCAAAAGGATTGGATGCATCTCGACATAAAGCAGCAATTAGAACAAGAGGAATATTTCCAATATTTCCTGCATTTAAAGTTACATAAAGTCAGAGGTCCAAAACTTCTGAGACATTGATATGATTACAGAAAAAGTTTCATAACCTTACATAAGCAAAATGCTACATGAAAAACAGATACGATGCTGCAGCACATAAAGATAGTTATTGCTTCTCATATGCTAAAACAGAAACAAATATTGCATATATAGAATATATAAATGCTTTAAATGGAGGAGAGATCCGTTGCCACCGGTGGCAATGGAAGAGCAGTGCCACCTGTTACAAAACCACGTGATTCAATCTTAAATTTTCAATCCACACTGTTAAATCTTCTCTACTATCATAAATTTAATTACACATGAAACATCATTCAAATATGATATCAAAAACTTAGATATTATATGATACCAAAAAATGTACTATCTAAGTTGTTCATTTTATGTTCATCTGATGCACAAGAAATAAATGTTGGAACCATATGATTTTTAATTCACAAGTTGTTTACTAATAGTAGAGAAGATTTAATGGAGTGGATTGAAAATTTAAGATTGAATCATGTGGTTTTGAAACTGGTGGCACCGCAGTGGCAGTGAATCCCTCCTCCTTCAAATGATATATTTATATTAGGAATAAATACCTATTATGCTCTAAGCACCCCATAATGACTTTTCTGATGGACAACACCATAAAGGGTTAGAGAGGACAACATATGAGATGACCTAAAGGAAGACAGATGACATTATATATTATGCATGTAATTCAGACGAGTATGCTGTATGATGTCCAAATTGCTGACTTCTTCCATCAACAACTGAATCTGTTGAAAGTTTTAAACAGCATCATGGATAGAAGATGATAAAACACCTCTATGTTGAGAGAATCATGCAATAACACTTTTCATGGAAAACAATCACAATGCAGAATGAAAGAATAATACAAGCCAACAGATGAGATGATCTAAAAGAAGTCAAATGGCATGGCTTCTTTGAACAAGTAATGCAAACAGCTTACACCATAAACAGGTTTCATGGAGGCCCAAAGAGGGAATCAGTTAGGTATGAACACTAATGCTCATGGAAAATGACAAGATCCAATTAGCATGCTCTTGGTGGCAGGACCGGGCACCTGACACAAAACAAATCCTACATAAGCTTGAGGTCTCAGATGCAAACACACACGTATGAAAACATGAAAAACATTTGTTTTTTTCCCTTGGATTGTTGTTGGGAGCATCAAGGATATTCCTGGCTGATGCCAGGTAAACCCTGAGGAAGGTGGGGAGCTCAAGAACCACTCCTCACTACTTGACCCAGGATAGGTAGATTGACAACCTCCATTTCCCAAGGCAAGCATCATATCCAACTGAACCATGAGATGTGGACAACATACAGAGCAATGTCTAAGCTAATCAAAGAAGTAAAATAGGGAGAGTAAATAAAGTAAAATAGGATGTGACCATTACTATGTACTCATTTGTAGGAGGAAACAAAAAGGGATAGGTACATATATGCCCCAGAAACTTGTGTCTTCTATTTCATATCCGTTTATTTAACTTAATTTTAGGTTGATTAAGACATGAAAAAGACTAATCTATCCTTGTTTAAACTCCTCACGTAATTAAAATAATGGCATATATCCCCTAGAATCTTTCAATACCCCTCCAAAACCTTATATTTTATCTGTTCAACAGAATATTCCCTTAACTCTAGTGGTATTGGAACCGGAGGTCTACAACTGAAACTTCACTACTTATACATATGGCAATATAAAGAATACAGGGGCATAAAGTAGAAATCTTTGGGGGGGTTACTTATGTAATTATCTCAAATTAAAATGATTGATTATGTTTTCATTCACAGAGAAGCTAAAATAAATGTTCATTCATGATTAGAGCAGGTGACTTACCGATCCCAATATGTATAATAGTGAATTTGAAGTATGGATATGGAGGCCGTATGACAGACGCGACAACAAGGCCTATCAATGAGCCTGATATTGTAGAAAGAATAATGTTGACGGGAATAAACCACCTGCAAATGTAATTTATCATTACAGCTTGTCCACATACATTCAAGAATTTGTTGAACTCTATGACCGAAAAAGCACTTGTGCAATGAATATTGTATCATTCATTGCAAAAACTGATCAGAAACCGTGATGCTATAAATGAGAGAAGGAAAGAAGTAACTAAATTGATATTAGCCTCCAGTTTTAGAGGCTAAAGCAACCTATATGTTCTATGAGAGAAATTGAAAGCCTGCGATATACACAATGAGGTTCTCTAAGATGCTGTTATCTTTATGAAGTTTCTGCAAGATGTTGTTATCTTTATCATTGCTATTTTTCTTTTTAAATCTTGTTAGATCAAAGATTTGTCTCACATGTATAGCACATTCAGCAGGGTGGGCAGATCCAAAGTTTCAAAATTTTGCCAATCAATTAACAGGAGACATATGAAAGGTCCTCACCACTCCATCATCCTCTGTAACGTGATTGCACGTCCAAGTTGAGAGAAAATCAGACAAGGAAGAAGAAGCGAAAAAACCAACTGCAACATATGTTCAGATATGCCATTAGTACTTCTAGAAAAAAATGGAGTAACAACAGGAACAATGAGAAAAAAACAATTGACCTATAGAGTAGCCTTGTTTCTTTCTAAAAGTATGTGGATCATGTCTTAATTTTTGAAACAAATGAAGCAACATTCGCAGATGACAGCAGTAACTATGGCCTAACGAATATCTTGATCTCATTCCAATTTCTTCTTCACAAGTTAATGAATTGGCTATCAGGTTGGAAGTATCACTCCCAAATTAGAGAAAGAAATTCAGAAGACACAATGACCTCTGCATAACCTACTTAGCTGAGTTCCACGTCACTCCCCGTAAAATGTTTGTTTCAATACTAACTGGTTTCCGGCTGTGACATGCTCTGATTCCTGTTTAATGCTACTGACAAAATAGAGAAAGAAATTCAGAAGACACAGTGACCTCTGGATAATCCTACTTAGCTGAGTTCTACGTCACTCCCTGTAAAATGCTTGTTTCAATACTACTTGGTTTCCGCGTGTGACATGTTATGGTTCCTATTTAATGCCACTGACACAGTGTAATTAAGGAGGGAAAACAAATTCTTACCCCATTCAAAAGCTTCCGACCATTAGCTGGCAAAATGTTGACATATTTAGAGGCCATGAGAAACCCCATAAAGCACATAACGAAGACCTTTGCAATAGGTAGAACGGCAAACATCATAGTCGCCAAGATGGATTCTCCTCCGCCCTGGCTTGCCATGATCGTTGATATCAGAGACGTCTGCATTCTATTTTTGTCTCCTCGGAGAAGAGCACTACCGGGGGAAGAATTCAAATTCAACACATTCAGATGGATGCATAAATCCTCACAAGAACTTGAAGTTCCTAGCAAACAGAACAGACGAAGTTGCTCATCCCAGAACAACGAGGCAAGATCATGCAAATGCCGAGGTTCCGGAATAACTTGATCTTTTCAAGACACATATTCTCAATTCCTGCATCGGGAAAAAAAATCATCAAGATTAAAAAAATTCCCAAACTACGTCCGATTTACAGTGTCAGAAATTCGAATAGCAAAAGCATTAGAAATAGAATCAAAGCAAACTAGGAAAAAGAAACGCGGACAATGAACCATCATTAATAAGCACAAAATTTCCTCTTTTATCCTTCAACAACTCAACAGGCCCTTAAAACATAGAGGAACGTCAAAACAAGGCAAATCAGCAAAAGATCTCCAATGCGAAACTGCACCTGCTAGACTTCCCCACTTACAACCGCAAAAAACGAAAAAAAAACCCCACAGATTCTTACTTTGCTGTCTACAATCAAACCCTTTTTTAGGAAACCTCCAAACATCCGAACCACCCTCGCCTGCCCAAATGAATCCGGCACGATCCACGGCACACCGAAAACGCCCACCAGTCCCACACAAACGCAAACCAATTGCCATCCCAATACCCGCCCAGAATCCAAAAAAGGAAACAGAAAAACCCGTTTCGAACAACTCAAAAGACGGAAACAAAAAGAGCACCTGAAACCGCCCCCCGGCTTCGCCGAGAGCGCTGAACACCTAAGACAGAGAGCTCCTGCTCCCAGATACGAAGCGCGTCGTCGCAACGAGCTCGTCCGGGATTCCCCTGCCCGGGAATCTGAGGAGGTCGAGCAGCGGACAGGAGGGTAACAGACCACCCAGCTTCGTCTCGCGTGAAGCTGCCTTCCAGCGTCTTCAAACTGCAACTACCACTCCTCTTCCTCCTCCGCGGCAACATGGCGCAGGGGAGGGTGGCTTATAAGGTTGGCGGTGTCCTACCCAAATGCCCCTCCGTGCACGCGAAATAACGAGAATGCCTCTCCCTGGTACATAAAATCTGTTTTTATTTTATAAAATAGAGTTTTTGTTGCTACGTAAAAACGGCACATGCATACGCCAGCGATTCGGTCGGCGCGCCATGTGTGCCGTGCGGTGACACGAACACGTTCGTACGAACGATTGTATTCCCCTTATTTTAAACATCGTGTAATCAAGTCAAACCACCCGTATGGTTATACTTTAGAACCGGGGTTTGGCGTATCGTTATGGAATATGTCGGTGTAGAGTCATGCTCTGTAATTGTCCCGAATGGGTATCAAGATTTACGTTACGGTATATAACATGGTTCGTTCACTCGATCTGATTTGGATCGACTCGAGCGTGTCGTATTGTATTTAAAAAAATTTGATACATTATAGATTACTCTTAAGATCGGTCGAGTCAGGCCGAGTTAATTATAACTCGGACGTATTATATCAGATCAAAGATCTGATTCGATATGGATCACCAAGTCGATAAACATTAATATATAGTGTATCGGATCATAAGACCTGATATCAATACGTAGTATGTAATAATCGATACGTTAATTATATTTTTTAAATTAATATATCTTTTATGACAATGTTAGTTAGTAAACTTATTTACTTTGAAATCTTATCTTGCAACACAAAGTCACATAATCGAAACATGTAAAGTGTATTTTCTACTTCTTTTCTAATATTTTGATTGAAATCTCTGTAGAATCTTTACTAACAGGGTTAGATCAAAGCCAAAAAAACTTATTAAGACTCGGTTTGATATCTAAATTGTCGGCGGATATCACATCTGATGAGTGAGAGAATCGATTGGGATCCACACTCTTCCCTCACACACAAGTGCGATATTCAACTCCAGATGACTTGTTCGACCCCGAAGGGTCGAACACGTTATTTCTAATTAAAAAATAAAGAGACCCTAAAAGAATTAGGTCGACATTGAGTTCTAAAGTTGAGATCTCAAATATTACACAATACATCTGAACCAATTGAGTTACTAAATAATTTAAATATAAGTTAATAATTTTATTTATAATAATTATATTAAAGATACATAAATATTTTTTATTTTTTATATCTTGACACGCAATGATATTGTACGGTATTACATCATGACCGATATAGTTGAGTTGATAAACTTTGATTCCAATAAAATTTGTAGATATATCCTTTGGTCAAAAAAATTATATATATACTCATATCAGTTATATGATTACATATATATCCTTTATTTTCACTATTTATCCCCAAATAGTTACAATCATACTATTGTCTTATAATTTAAATATGGGTTTCTTTTCATGTATACACATTTTAAAAGTGATTTTTTGTGAAAATTTATCCTACGCTTTTGTGCTTGTATCTATACGTGCGTGTACTTTTTTTACATGAATTTAATGTCATATATATCTTCTGGATATTAAAATATCCGTACAATATTCGTCACTGTCTTCGTCACCTGACAAAAAAGGTGACAATAAGAGAGTATACGTGACGTAAGGAGGGTGCACATAGAAATATAAACGTCGATAGATTTTTATGTAAAATCACTTTTAACAGGGGATTACACGTAAAAATCACCTTAAATATTGAATGGACTAAATTCAGGGTTTGTCGACCCGCCCGACTCGGCCGACCCGGTCTCGGCGCGGGACGGGTCGGGTCGGCGGGTCGCATAGCGACCCGATCCGCCCCTTTTGCTCTTGAGTCTCGACGCGATTTTTTGCGAATTTTTTTTTAAAATTTTTAATAAATTAATTTTGAAAGATTAAATGTTATATATATTTAAAAATATTAGAATGTAGAGTTTATTTATGATAATAGATCCATGCTACATTATACATAATAAATTATATAAAAATTACATATTACACTGCTTAATTAAACATCCTATTATATATAATACATAAAAATTTATTTCAATTACTAAATATGTAAAAGGAAACAGTGATATAATAATGGCATTCATTCATGAAGTATAAAATACAAAAACTCACTAATCCTCGTCCATGTGTGAAGCCCGAATCCCAAAACTCACTCATCCTCCTCATCTGTGTAACCCGAATCTCAAAACTCACTAATCCTCATCATCAGTGAAGCCCGAATCCCAAACTCATCATCAGATACATGAGACTGATCACCCGTATAATCTAACTCTATCCTAGTGGGTGGAGGTACATGTGGGTGGGACTGAAAATATGTAACCATCTACACAAATGATGGGTCGTGTGCTGCGGTGGAGGGTACATGAAAATCTGTAAAAAAAGTCCTCACTACATCTATAGCTTCAATTCTATCATGTGCGACTGGTGCTGGTGCTGGTGCTGCTCGAACTCTGGACGTGGATGAAGATCCTGCTCCGCCCTGTGCTCGTGGTGGAGGTACCCGGGACGTAGAAGAAGATGTCCTCGGTGTGCTACGAGAACCGTATCTATCCTGTAACTGTGTCCGAAAGGAATGTCGAACATCTCCCGGAACTCGGTCGCATGCACGAACATCGCGTCCCACTCCCGCAAGGTGCTCCGCAAACCTGTGTATGCCGGTGACGCGATGTTCGCAGTATCTACAGTGCACATGTCCATCACCCTCAACAGAGTATCCATGCTCCCACGCAGGGTGACGCCGTCCGTCCATGATAACCTGCAAATGATGTAAAAGTCTACATTAGTGATTTCAATGACAAGTACAGAACTCTATATATGAAGAAATCTGTAATTAATTATTAGTTTGTTATAAATATAACCAAATGATACATACTAATAAAGACTATGGACCCAAACTGGGCCAGTGCCCATCTCCAAACAATCTGACATTAAATGTGATCCGCAGATAGGACAGATAGTCTTCATAGCGCATTGAACCTGAATAGTTCTCCCAGTACATGCGTACGTAGTATTCATACTCCTGCGAACCTTGTGCGTACACGACCTCTATTGACGTAGCTGTGGCATAAGGATATGGATACGATGGGAAAAATGAACTACTGTTATCTGAGTCGCCATGATACATCGGCTGCTGCGGCCATGACCGTCCATACGAGCTTCCAGATCCCTGGGAGTCATGTGTGCTCATCCTCTCAAAATCAGACAACATGCCTTGATAGCTTGTACTGTCTGCAACCGAACTTCCATAGTAGGGATCCCAATGATCAGCTGCCCGTCTCGTCCCTGCGGGTGGAGCACCGTGGTCCTCATCTTGCGTGGCATGTGTGAAGTGCTGCTCCTCTGTCCATGCGCCATGTTGACGGCCCCCACGACCTCTACTATGACCACTGCTGTACTCTCTACCACCAGCACTAGTATTCTCACGAGGACTCCGTTGGTCACCTTGAGAACCACCACCTCCATGGGATGAAGACCCTGTGGGTGTACTATCAGCATCGGAGTCATGACTCCCACTAATGCGGGGCTCAACAGAGGGCTCGGGAGTGTCGTCATCTACATTGGGATCTAATGTCTCCATGTCTGCAATATCTATCGGATTTAATGGTGGTCCCTTGTCCTTCTTGCTGGTGAATAATGTGGTCCATGATGATTTTTTCTTCTGTGGAGCAGGGGGCGGCATACATGCTGCATGTTGTGTCCCTCTAGATGCCTGAGAAGCAGAAGCCTGCTTAGATAATTTTTCAAGTAGTATTCTATTGTGTAAGTCTGTACGTATACCTGAGAAGACTGATTGGGTGCCTTAGCCTTAGATGTTGAGCGTCGGGGCGCAGCAGACTGAGATGGTTGTTTCGATGCTACCGAAGACTACACAATTGAAAGAAGAATATATTCAATTACCAATGAATTATATATTAACAAATGTAGAAATGGTAATATAATTTCACCTCTCTAAATGAGGAACTTCCCCTAGCCTCTCTTGAAGTGGATAACCTTCTTGGTTCCGCAGATATTGAATGCCGCGGTGCAGCAACTCGGGACCACTGTTCTCCCGCAATGTTGTCATTTGTCGGACCGACCTGCAATATATTTCTTACATCATCATACATCAATCTATGACCACGCTATCTAATGAAATTTGCGATTCGATTTTCATGTATTAATTCACCTGAGGTGGCGCTTGACGCTCAAAAATTGGAGGTTGTATCAATCGCTCCCATGCTGTATCATCGTACGCATACGATGTGTCTCCACCACCAATGACGAGGTCTTCATCTAAATTAACTTCATCATCACGTCCCGTTGCTGACTCGTCACCACCCAAATGCACATGGGTGTCATCTCCCTCCCCCACTGCCTCTTGTACAGCCGATGCGAGAAAAGTATTAGGCCGTGGTGTCTCGCCAGGTTCTTCAGCCTCCTCGTCCAATTCTGCCTCACCACGCTCTGTTGTGGCTCTTGCAACCCATGCTACCATAGGGTCATCATCGTCTCGCAAGTACACAGCATCCGTTGGGTCGTAATCTCCCTCTCCTCTCCTTGTATCCATTTGTACATGCCGGACCTTTAGCCTCATGTTGTAATGAACATACACCATTTTGTCTAGCCTGCGGTGTGTTAGCCTATTCCTCAGCTTAGTATGCAAGAAGGAGAACGTCGACCAATTCCGCTCACACCCACTCGACGAGGATGTTTGCGATAGAACTCTCATTGCGATCTTCCTTAATACGGGTGCACTTGTGCCGTAATTTAGCCACCACTCAGCTGCGTTTAAGACAGATCACGTACAATATAATAATTAGATGTAAAAATTACTTCTCGAGATATAGAAGGTACATTGTGAAGACACATTACCTGGGTCGAGTCTATCACGACTGGCCATGGCATTAGGTGTCGCAAATGAACCAATTCCCTCTCTAAATATTTTCATCTGCATTATCAAAAAATATGAAGTATATATTTCATTTAATATTGTCAATGTTAAAATATCCAATTATACCTCATTCAACGCATCAGCAGCATCTGTTGGGGTGAAAGACAATCGGTCTACCACAATGTTGACCGATTCTATCAACGTATCGTCATAAGCAAGGGCCCGAGCATATTGGAAGGCCGGATGTAGATAGTACGCTGCAATCGTAAGACAATGAATTACATATTAGTATCAACTGAAAATCACAGCTCATTGATTGGACGAGAATGTAAGTGTTTACCTGCCATGTGAAGATCGCGGCTCATTTGTCTGTCCCATCTGTCCTCCACAATCTCTAGAATGGTGGGTCCATATTTTTTGGACGTTGTAAGGATCTTCCGCTTGGCTGCTTCTATTTTGCTGTACACCAACCCCATGGTTGGTACTCTATCCCCATCCACGCATCGTAGAACCTCATACAGTGGCTCTATCAATGACACTAATACCTTCACTCTATCCCAAAAATTCGAGGTGTTGACAATCCCCTCGACCTCCGCCCCTTCACGTGAAGCAGCAAAAGAGGAACTCAGCCAGGTCTCACCTCTAAACATTTGCTTCAACCCATCTTTGTGCTTCAATAGGCTCTGCAATGCGATGTAGTTGGTGGCAAATCGTGTGATGCCAGGCCTCAACAGTTCGCCGCCACAGTGCTCCCTCATCCATGCCAATACAAGTGTGTGGTTGTAGATATATTTCGTGATTTTTTGTGCCACCTCGACCACAGATTTTACCATACGAAGCTGCCCAATCTCCTTCAGCATCAGATCTACACAATGTGCTGCACAAGGGGTCCAGAAAATGTGCCGTTTTTTCTTCATTAGCTCCTCCCCAGCCTTCTTATAGTTCGACCCATTATCAGTCACCACTTGTACAATGTACTCCTCCCCAATCTCAGTCACCACTTGCTCCATCAATGACAAAATATATTGGTGACTGTGAATTTGACCAGACGCATCCACTGATTTGTGAAAGAATACCTGTCTGTCACAATAAACAAGGAAGTTGATCAGGCTAGATTTTGTGGTACCTGACCATCCATCACACATCAGTGTGACTCCGTACTTTGTCCATTTCTGCTTGAATGAGTCAATGTAACTCTTGATCTCAGCAACTTGTTCATCAAGGTATACGCCAGCCAATTCTCTCGCTGTAGGTGGCTGCACGTGTAGCCCAAGGACCTGTGCTTCCTGAAACATTGGCTTGTAGTAAGGGCTATTGGCTGCATTGAAAGGCAGACCCGCGTGGTGCCACCATTTTGCAACAGCTTGACCAAGTTTCCATTTAGGTCCCTTCTGGCCATACGCATCGTCCATCCTCGTTTGCTTACCATGCTCTCGGGATAGTGCACCGGGCTCCACATCTTCAATGTTGATCGATTGTGTCCTTTTTCTTTGTGTCCCCGAGTCACCAGTCAATAAACTCCTTATGCCTCGTGATTGTCGAGTCGTAGATGAACCACCACTCCCTGATGCTCCGGTCCTCGCCGCCTCGCGACTACGGACTACAGTCTCCTCGGGATGTCTTGACTCTACCCTGCTCTGACGTACTGCCTCACGAAACTCGGCTTCGTATGGATCGTTCACAGTGACATACACATCAGGCTGCTCAGTACGTGCTTGTTCGTCTTCGTCACTGGGTGTCCATGCACATTCCTCCTCGTTGCTGCCACTTGGGCGCCCGCTCACTGCCGCTTGATCCCTTTTCTTCTTTTTTTCCTTTTCTTGCATCTCAGCTCTCTTCTCCCGCAGGTGCCTAGCCATTGCAAGTTTCACATCTCTAGGCACATGGGTACACCCAGCAACCTCAGAGTATCCTGCCCCGGCTCCTCCTGCCAAATGCTTCTTCAACCGAGACACCCCTCCTCCCCGGTGTTCTATTTTACAATAGTTACAACGCCAACACCTACGGTTGCCATCCAACAAAACTCCGTGTGACCACCCAATATCATTTGTTCGTTCCTTAGGAGGCATAGAGTGCTATCTCCTAAAATTAAGAAATACAAATTGTGAAAATATATTATTTCCCATCTACAACTAACAATGAACATAATTTCATTATTTGCGTACCATGCAAGACTAAATTCAATATTTAATACATCTTAATATAATTTAGTTCAAAATAATATCATTATTCCTATAACATACATATGAGGTTAATATTTATAATTAATACATATACATTAACTTTAAAATTATTTATCACTAATTAGATATTTAAAATTACATCTCTAATTAAATTACATGACACATATAAATTATAAACATCTCTAAATAATTTACATTATACATATAAATTAACTTTAAAATTATTTAGAAAATATTCAACACTAAATTTATATTTACATTAAAAATATGTCCATATACATTACATATTTACATTATGCAATTAAATTAACTAATATACATTATGCATTTAAAAATATTTTACATCTACAACTAATAATGATATTAATATCATTAATTCTACAACATGCAAGACTAAATTTAAAATTTAATACATCTCAATTAAATCTAATATTTAAACATGAATTAAATAACACATCAAAAAATAAATTTATTTCTACAACATGAATTAAAATATTTTTATATTATTTTTACAACATGAATTATACAAAACATAAAAAAATTTAGAGATACAACATGAATTAAACAAAAATTATATTATTTATACAACATGAAATAAATAATACAACAATAATAAATTTAAATAATCTAACTAATTTTATTATTATAATTCTTAAACTAAAAAATATCAATTGATTTAATTTAATTATTAAACTAAATTTTTTTTATTCTCTCTCCCCACCCCACCGCCACCCTCCCCCACCCCCACCGCTGCTCCTGGCCGCCCCACCGCCCAGCGCCACCACCCCCGCCCCCACCATCCCCCTCCCCCACCCCCCCTGGCCGGCCCTGCTCCACCCCCATCGTCCCCCACCACCGCCCCTACCCCAACCCCACCGTCCCCCACCGCCCCACCCCCACCTGCAACGTCCCCCGACGCCCCTGCCCCGCCGTCCACCGCCGTCCCTCCCACCGGATCTGACCGGTGGGAGCACGACGGGGCCGGTGGGGGACGGTCCCCCCCACTGCTGCTCCTGGCCGCCCCAGCCCCACCGCCCAGCGCCACCACCCCCGCCCCCACCGTCCCCCTCCCCCACCCCCACTGCCGCTCTTGGCCGCCCCAGCCCCACCGCCCACCGTCCCCCCTGGCCGGCCCTGCTCCACCCCCACCGTCCCCCACCACCGCCCCTAGCCCAACCCCACCGTCCCCCACCGCCCCACCCCCACCTGCAACGTCCCCCGGCGCCCCTGCCCCGCCGTCCACCGCCGTCCCTCCCACCGGATCTGACCGGTGGGAGCACGACGGGGCCGGTGGGGGACGGTCCCCCCCCATCCACCACCTCCTCTGCCGGCCCTCCCACGCGCAGCCCCACCGCCGCCCGCCCCCCTCCGGCCGCTCTATTATTTAAAAAAAAATTTCAAAGACGACTTACCTCCGACAGCCGTCCACCGCCGCTCGCCGTTAGCCCTTCGCCGCTCGCCGCCGTCCACCGGTGTTCGCCGCTCACCGCCGTCCGGGACCTCCACCGCCGAGTTAGGCACGCCTTGAAGACGCCCCCCACCGGTCCATTAAATGGACAGACCGGAACGAGCGGGCCGTCCCGCACGTACCAACCCGTCCCGTCCACGGACCGGTCTGGTACGTGGCGGGACGGACGGGTCGGTGCGGGCCAGTCCGACCCGGCCACGACCCACGCCCCGCCCGACCCGTTGGGCGCCTGGGACGGGGCGGGTCGTGCGGGTCGGGCCGACCCGGCGGCAAACCATGACTAAATTATACTCGGGCCAGATTTTACATAAGTTCGATGAGATCGTGTCAATCTTAAAAATATTGTTAAAAAATTTATACTTATTAATACTTTGATAACATCTCGTGAGAACATTACGATGAGATTAGAATTGAAGTTGCGTCGCCTTCTACCCAGGCCGTGACTCTCCAAAGAGGTAAATTTTATTCTTAAATATTAATCTGAATTATCCGTGAATCTCAAATTTTGAAAGAATTTCTTGTCAACCGTTTTTAAATATGAATCTATTTGATTCAGAAGGGAAGAACTTGCCCATACCGCATTGCTTCTTATCCAGGCAACCATTCTTACACGGGCCGTGCCACCTCTTGCTCAGGTCACGTCATCCGAGGCCATCCCTCTATTGTCTGCCCAAGTTTTGTGTTCCTCCTTCGCTCTCTCTCCGCTAAATCTTCAGGTGTACTCTCTCACCTACATGGACAGAGGCGAGTCGACCGTATTTTACTCTGTCGAGGAGATAAAACTATCACTTGTCTATTTGCTTTATGTTGTTATGGCTAGAATGTTTCAAGAAAGGTCGACTTTTTAAGATATTTTGTAACATTTCGACAAAAATTCAAGACAAAATTTTATTAAATATTCATAATTAAGAAGTTTAAGATTTATTTATTTATTTATATTTACGTGTGTTAAAATTTTTAACTTGATAGATAATAGTTAAACGGAGTAAAATTAAAAGTAGACAGAAAGGTAAGAAGTTAGACGGAAAGGGAGAACTTAGATGATGAAAGTTAAATGATGTTCCACCTAAGTTAAAGGAAGTTAGATAATATTCTGCCTAAGTGAAGGAAGTAGACAATAGGACTAAAACTTAGACGATGATGTTGTGTCCCCTAGTTTTGATGATAACAAATCACAAATCATTAGTAGATGTTTGAAAAATATCTGACTTAAATTGGCTTGATGAATTGATTAAACATGTGCAGAAGAATCTCACTAAAAGATGTCTCGACGCTTCCAGATGAGATTATATAGATACTTCAACAAATTGAGCTCCAATACAATATAATGTGTCGACACATCATACTCATGTCTCGACACATACCGAAGAATTCAAGCTGAAGCCGTTCTGCTTAAGTATCTGAATTCACCGATGTCTCGACACACTGAGTGAAAAGTGTCGACACATTCGGGTGATAATCTCAGCACAAGGCGCTCATGTCTCGACACCATATTACAACATCTCTGCACATGGCTCACATGTCTCGACACCGTTTGGTGTTGTCTCGACTCTTCAGCCATGGTACTTCAAGATTTCAAAGGGATGTCTCGACACACTGACAGTAAAGTGTCGACACATCCACGATCAACCAGAACGATTCTTCAAGATATTTAAAGGAATGTCTCGACACACTGCAAGGAAAGTGTCAACACACTGTGTTCGTCCAGAACGGATCTGGATCCAACAGGAGCTGATTTCAAGATCTGGAACTTAATCTAGAGGATCCGTCTGCTCTGGAAAAAGCCGTCAGATTACGTTGGTGTCAGAAGACTGTGTTTTGGCAGAGATATTTTCTGAAGAAAATCGTACCCTTGCTCAAATGCTCTCCTACCTACCCACATTCCTGCAAACTTGTCAAGAAGATAGTCAACTGTGCAAGTGGAAGCAGATCTAATAATGTGGATGTGACATTCTGGGTGTTACTTGAAAAGTGGACAACGTTGGTGTCACCCTAGGACACCAATATATATAAGGAGCATGTGCTCCAGTTCGAGGGAAGATGAGAGAGTAGAAGTGAGCTAAGAAGAGCACTGAGGAGAAAACGAAGAAGAAGAAAACTTGCTGTGCAAGCTACTCTTCATCCTGATGCTGCCGACGTGAGTGAACCTAGAAGAAGACATTTTCCTCTTCCTCACGACGAAAAGAAATCTTCAGTGGCTGCTATGAAGATTCAATAAGAAGAAGAAAACCAAGGCTCTCTCAAGCTCATTCCCAAACAGGAGACTTCTTTGTCATAGAGCTTGCATTACGATACTCTGTCTGGCCATTTCATCTTTTGTTTGCTTTTCTACTAAACAAACTTCTCCTCATTAGATCCCTACCTGCGTGTAGGAAGACAGAAGGCGTGGTCGCCTATCTGTGTAGTCTGGGGTGTGATCCCACTCGCTGTGCGACATCGGAGTGTGAGAGTGTATCTCTCTGCTAGAAGTTGTGAATCAGCGGTTGTGCTCTGGCACTAGTGAAGCCTCGCTGTGTTGTGTGAGGGGTGGACGTAGGTCTCTAGATTAAGACTGAACCACCTTAAAGATCTTGTCTTGTGGTTTATCTTCTCTCTTGTTTCAACGATAGAAACTTGATAGAACCGCTTCCAAGAATCCTGTGTGCATCAAGTCTTTCAGTTTGTAACTATTATCTGTCTCTTTATCCGTTGTTAGTCATAGTTTTTATTTCCGTAAAGAATGGTAAAGAAAAGGGGCTGATCTATTCACCCCTCCCCTCTAGATCTGCCTATCACCACTCAACACGTGGTATCAGAGATAGTCTCTCTGAATGTGGTCTAACGACCTTGAGAGAAATGGTGATATGACTTCTAAAGGTCCTATGGCTGAAGGACATTCTGTAAATAGGCCTCCCTTTTTCACTGGGATAAACTATCCTTACTGGAAAAATCGCATGCAGGTCTTCATTAGAGCCCATGATCATGAAGTCTGGCGAGTGATCAGCAAGGGACCATTTGAGCTGCCTCCTGATGAAGATACATGGACTAAAGAACAAATCAGGCAATCAACTCTGAACTGGGGTGCCAAGCATATCATGCAGTGTTCCCTTCATCCGACTGAATACTCAAGGGTATCAACTTGTAAAACTGTAAAAGAAATGTGGGATCGCCTTGAGGTAATATATGAAGGGACACAACAGGTACGTGCAACCAAAGCTAATATGTTGGTATCTGAATATGAGAAGTTCAGAATGAAATCTGATGAGTCCATTTCGGACATGTATGCTAGGCTAACCTCGCTCACTAATGGCTTGACTGAGCTAGGTAAGATATATACTGAGCAAGAGATAGTAAGAAAGATACTCATATCACTAACTACTATCTGGCATACAAAGGCCACGGTGGTTGAAAAATCAAATGACCTAACCACCATCAAAGTAGAAGAACTCATAGGGTCCCTGATGACCTATGAGATGAGTCTGAAGAACAAAGAAGCTGAAGTAAGTAAAAAGAAGCCTTTAGCTCTTAAAGCCAGACCAAGCACCAATGACCTATCTGAAGATGAGCATTCAAGCAGCAACACTGAAGAAGATGAAGTTGTCCTATTGACAAGAAAGTTCAGAAAATTTTTAAGAAAGGAAGGTACAGACTTTACTAAGAAGAAGCCCCAGGTAAGAAGAGGTTTCAGGCCAAGATCTGAAAATGCTAAAAAATCTGAAAAGCTTGTATGTTACTCTTGCAGAAAACCAGGACATATCAAGTCTGAATGTCCTGAAGAAGCTAAGAAAGCCATGCCCAGGTGGAAGAACAAGAAGAAGCAGGCCATGGTGTGCACTTGGAGTGATGAAGAAGAAGAAGAAACTGAAGACAACTCCTCTGAAGAGGAAAAAGATGATCTCTGCCTAATGGCCAAAGGAGAAAATGACAGCGAGGTGAGCTCTCCCTTTGAGCATTTCTCCACTGATGATTGGGAAGAAGCTTACTTTGAACTGATGAACAAATATGAAGTATACAGAAAATAAAATAAAACCTTAAAAAAGAAGGTTGAATTTTGTGGACATGACAAAGCTCTCAATGAAAAGATAATCCTTCTAGAAACTGAAATTGAAGATTTAAGAAAAATGAATGAAAATCTTGAAGAAGGAAGAAAAGAAATGAGAGATTTGGAAGATGAAAATGAAAGGCTAAGAGATGAAATTGATGAATTAAAATTAAAATGCAAAGCTATGCAAAGGATAACAATCTGTGTAATGAAAAGTTGAAGCTTTTAAACAGGTCAACTCTCAACTGTTGAAAGAAAATGAGAAACTTCAAAAGGACCTAGCAGATAAACAAACCTCTCTCGAAACATTTATTGATGGGAGTGAAAACTTGAATGCCCTGCTAGGAACCAAAATTAACTTCAACAGAGAAGGGCTAGGATATGAGCCTACCAAAAAGAAAATTTTAGGTTAAAAACCACCACTTTTGTCTCATCTTCCGAAGCATCTACCTCCAAATCAACACACCAAGAAAATATTGAAAATAAAGGAAAAGAAAAGATAGGAGATCCAATTAATAAAATTTTTCAACAACCCAAAAAGGTTCACAAACAACCTCAAACAGGTCGACAACCGTCCAAGCCTCAGCCTGCACATCACAGAGAAAGAGACAGCTATAATGTTAGAATAGGTCGGGACACTCCATGGAATAGGTCGACACCCACCATGTCAAATGCCCAACAAAATCCAAGTTTGCACCAACAGGTCGACAGTTTCCTTACAGGAGGTCGACACATCCACCATCTAGAAACAGTTATAGACGGACTGAACAGTGGACATGTCGAGACTTTACCTTCTACAGATCGACACCTCCATGGGTAAGGAACAATAATGCTCTCTACGGTCATAGGTTCACTCAACCCAACGACCTAGGCAATATGACACTTCCTACTTATCTAGACCAACAAACTGGAACAGATGGACCAATCAACAGTCCTTTTTCACCACTTCCAAAACTCACAAAGTCCAAAAGACTAAAGAGAAGAAAAATCAGAACTCCCAACAAAGCAAAGATGCTAAGAAAGTTTGGATTTCGAAGTCTATCTTATCCTGCTTTGCAGAAATGAAGAAACTATTGGGACCCAACTGTCTTTGGATTCCAAACATTGTCACTTAATTCCTTGTGCAGGAGTGTCTTGCAGCCATGCACAACCATTGATATCTTGACAGTGGCTGCTCAAGACACATGACTGGAGACAAAATAAAATTCTGTCTCTTGGTTGAAAAGGAAGCTGGACATGTCACATTTGGAGGAAACAACAAAGGAAAAATCATTGGTTCAGGTAAAGTTGGTAAGAACCCCTCCAACTCAATTGATAATGTATTACTTGTTGATGGTCTGGAGTACAACTTACTGAGCATTAGTCAACTATGTGATAAAGGTCATACTGTAGTTTTTGACTCTAATGAATATAAAATCTTGCAACCAAATTCAAAGGAAACTATGTTTTCAGGCAAAAGAGTCAATAACGTGTACATGATTGACTTAGATGACCCTGCTCACATAAATCTTTGCCTTGCTGCATCAAAATCTGAATTAGCCTATTTGTGGCATCGCAGACTAGGACATGTTAGTTACAACACTCTTCATAAATTGGTAAAGCATTCAATTGTCAAAGGTCTGCCTGAAATCAAATTCAAACTGAACACTAAGATTTGTGATGCATGTGCTCAAGGAAAACAGACTAAAAGTCTTTCAAGAGCAGAACTAAAACTCATCATCTAAACCACTTGAACTAATCCATATGGACTTGTTTGGCCCAACCAAAATAGCTAGCTTAAGTGGTAAAATATATGGATATGTCTTGGTGGATGATTTTACTAGATTCACTTGGGTATTCTATCTTACACATAAAAATAATGCCTTTGATGAGTTTCAGGCACTGTATATGCAAGTGAAGCAAGATGGTAAGTTTAAAATTTTCAACATTATTTCAGATCATGGTGGTGAATTCGACAATGATGACTTTGAAAATTTGTGTAGACTGAAGGAATCATTCACAAGTTTTCATCACCACGAACTCCTGAGCAAAATGGGGTAGTTGAGAGGAAGAACAGAACTCATAGAAATGGCACGCACAATGCTTACTGAAAGGCATCTACCTAGGAGATTTTGGGCTGAAGCGGTAAACACTGCATGCTATATCATCAACCGGTCAATGGTAAGACCCCTCACCAAAATGACTCCATATGAGCTGCTGAAAGGTAAAAAGCCATCTCTCTTTCACATGAAGGTGTTTGGGTCAAAGTGCTTTGTTCATAACAATGACAAAAGAGTTCTGGATAAGTTTGAGCCCAAGAGTGAAGAAGGAATATTCCTTGGGTACTCTGACAAATCTAGAGCTTATAGAGTCTACAATGTTAGGACTCTTTATGTAGAATAATCTCCTCACATCACTTTTGATGAGATTGATCATAACAACCCTTGCAGGGAAGATGATGATGGGGAATTCCTAAACATAAGAGGAAGAGAGGAACTTCCACAAGAAGAAATCCAAGCAAATGAGGACCAAGGAGAACCAAGTAATACTCCAGTCACCGAAGCAGATGAAGGTAATGCTCAACCTGATCTAAGAGTGTTAAAAGATCATCAGTTGGAAAACATCTTAGGTAATCTGCATGACCGAACCAAAACTAGGTCTCATTTAAAATTATGGATGAATTGAACAACTTGCTCTTGTGTCTCAAATTGAACCCAAAAATGTTGTAGAGGCCCTAAAAGATGAAAACTGGATCAATTCCATGCATGATGAGTTAAACCAGTTTGAAAGAAATAAAGTATGGCATCTTGTTCCAAGGTCTAAAGAAAAATCTGTCATAGGAACAAAATGGGTGTTCAGAAATAAGTTAAGTGAAGATGGAAAGATAGTAAGAAACAAATCCAGATTGGTGGCTCAAGGGTATAATCAAGAATTTGGCATAGATTATGAAGAATCTTTTGCTCCTGTTGCTAGACTTGAGGCCATTAGAATTTTGCTAGCATTTAGATGTTCTCATAAGATCAAACTGTAGCAAATAGATGTTAAGAGTGCTTTTCTTAATGGTCTTATTAAAGAAGAAGTCTATGTAGAGTAACCCCCTGGTTTTGAATACACATATTTCAAAGATCATGTTTATAAGTTGGACAGGGCCTTGTATGGCTTGAAGTAGACACCTAGAGCTTGGTACGACAGGCTAAGTTCATATCTCACCGAACAAGGGTATTCAAGAGGTAATGTAGATCAGACACTATTCACCAAGAAACAAGGTAAAGATATCTTGATAGTTCAAATTTATGTGGATGACATAGTGTTTGGGTCCACTAAACCTCAAATGTGTGAGGAGTTTGCTAAACTCATGACCAATGAATTTAAAATGAGTCTAATGGTGAGCTTCAATTCTTTCTTGGCATGCAGATTAGTCAAAGCAATGAAGGCTGTTTTATCAACCAAGCCAAGTATGTGAAGGAGTTGCTAAAAAAGTTTGATCTGACCAACTGTAAGTCCTTGGGAACTCCAATGGGGACTGCCACTTCACTGGATGCAGATGAACAAGGTATTCGTGTAGATGCAAAGAGATACAGAGGTATGATTGATCATTACTCTATCTAACTGCATCTAGACCAGACATTCAATTTAGTGTTTGCCTTTGTGCTAGATTTCAGTATAGTCCTAGAGAGTCCCACTTGACTACTGTCAAGCGTATCTTTAGATACCTTGCTGGCACTCAAGAATTGGGACTATGGTATCCTGCATCTTGTGAACTTTCACTTATTTCATATTTTGATGCAGATTATGCAGGATGTAAACTGGACCGCAAGAGCACTAGTGACTATTGCCAATTTCTTAGTGGGTGTTTGGTTTCTTGGGCTTCCAAGAAACAGCACTCGGTTGCACTCTCAACTGCAGAAGCAGAATATGTTGCTGCAGGGAGTTGTGGCACCCAAGTGCTGTAGATCAAACACCAACTCCAAGACTATCTAATAGATCTTGGCTGTGTACCCATTCTGTGTTATAACACAAGTGCTATAAATCTTACAAAAAATCCAGTCATGCACTCTAGGACTAAAAACATTGAAATTAGGCATCACTTTATAAGGGATGAAGTTCTCAAAAATCACTTTGAGCTACATTTTGTAGACTCAGAAAATCAGATTGCAGACATCTTCACAAAACCCTTAAGCAATGACAGGTTCACAACTCTAAGGAGAGAGCTTGGTCTGTGCAGACCTCAGTCTACTCAGGTTTGAGCTATCAATTCCTCCTTAATGATCTGCATACTTGTCTTTACCATGATTGAAACAAGCATATCTGAATTGATTTAGATCTGCTCCATTTGGTGTATGAACCTTGCCTGGAATGATGGTCACATTCAGGGGGAGCTTGCTTATACTTATGAATGTCTTTAATTGAACATCATCTTGTGACTGCATGGTATATCAAATGTTGAGAAGTGAAATGACAGGTTAAGCCTGTCAGGAAACTCTCCTCATGCGTGAGGACAGGCCTCCGCCAAGTACCATGAGTCAGAACTGTACATTGCTATCTGCATTGTTGATCTCCAGTGCATAAGCATGTTTAAAGCTTTAGCATCCAATCCATCATTTCTCAGTGGCTGCAAAAGGTAAAACCCTTCTTGAATGACAGTCTGAAAGAAGAAAGTCAGAGACATTGGCAGTAAAAGATGGCAGGTGTCTGTCAAAAATGAAGAATCATAGAAGCTAGCAGAGAACATTTTGTGGTACTGATATGTGTCGAGACATGCTGAACAATGCCTGTTGAACAGGTCGACACCTCCTCGATATGTGTCAAGACATACAGCTCAGAAACTGGTGTTCAAATCGACACCTTCAAGTCATGTGTCGAGACTGTCTAACTGCTGCTTTGGTTTTGAAGAACAAATGGAGAGTTTCCTTGACTCCCTCTTTTCACTACTTCCTTCAATTCCACCTCACACCGCCTTCCTCTGAACCTTTACTTTTCACCGAGCATCAAGTGAGGGGGAGTTGAGAAAATTTTTATTCATCTATACAACCCCAGGTGAGTTTTGTTGTATTACTCCTGTTAAAGAAATAGTTTCTTGTTTATAATCCTTATTTTCGTGAAACATTGCATTGAGTTTTACCAAACTTGCATTCTTAATAGGATTGAAACATTTCTTAAGTCCTTGAAAATAACCCTTGCTCTTGCGTCTGAAACTTCACTACAACTTGGCTCCTTGGCTTTTGAAATGATTGGCATGTATTATCTTTAAACATATTCCCTTCTTGAAGTTCATTAGAGAATACGCCTCTAAAAACCTTGCTGCTATAATCTCAGAGCAATGACTTCACTTCAGAGAAATTAGATCCTTCATCAATGAAATGAAAGGTTAATCTAGTCATGATGAGGAAAGTCACCTCTGTTCAAAAGAATTCAGAAAGATAAGCTACACTCAGTAACCTGGGACTTTGGCGTCTAAACAATGTATTTCCTTGAGTCAAAAAGTGAATGCTATATCGGACTAGTTATTTAATTAAAAATAAATTGGGTTGGGGTTGACTCTACGACATGCTTCAAAACAAAAAGGAATTTTGTTTATTTTCCATACTTGCTTATCTTCTCTTCCAATCATGCCGAATGAATGTGATGTGTAAGTCAAAAGGACTTGGGTCTATTCTCTTGCTTTTTCAAATGTTTAAGTCATATTATTTGTTGCAAATGGTTTGCTCAAACTTTTATTCCTAAAAAATGAGCCTATAAGCCTTAAACCATCTGAACTTAATATAGGGGCATATACACCATTTCAACTTCAGGGTTGTCATTTTTCAAAAATAAAAATCTCAACTTTTCCCATTTATCTCGACGGTGAAACCCAAATTCTCACATCTTCTTCTCAGTTCAACTCTATTTCTCTCTCTCTCTCTCTCTCTCTCTCTCTCTCCGGCGACTCTACACATCCACGCCGTGGAGGTCGACGCCCTGCTTCCTCCTTTGTTCCCTCTTGCGCCAGTTCCCCAGCTAGCCCTAGCTGCTCTCCGCTCCCTTCCACCCTTCCGTCCACTCTCCATGACTCCACCGGTCACCCGCGGCAAGAAGAAAGAGGCGGCTTCTTCCAAGAAGACCGCTGCTTCGATAGCTCCTTCTGAAGGGAGATCCAAATGTTTTGAGGACCACCCAGCTGTAGAACAAGCCAGGAAGAGGACTGCCGAAGCCCAGGGGTCCAACACGGACAAGGGTTCGCCGCCGCAAACTCTGGCCAAGCGGCCACGGTTGTCAGCCAAGGAAAAAGGGAAGGCCAAAGCTCAGTCTACCCCTCAGAAGCCCAGCACTGCTGCCTCTCCCAGGGAAGAAGACAGTGATCCCACCAGGATTCTCTGCCCTAGGTATGTAGATTTCAGTGACCAAGAGATGCTTGTGTATTTTCCTAAGCTACTGCCGTTATTTGAATTCCAAGGTTGGAGGCAGTTTTTATCTGCGCACAGGGTATACTACCCATTTCTAGTTCAGCAGTTCTACAAGAACTTGTACTTTGATGAGAAAAAGAAAGGTCTTCGGACTATGGTCAAGGGGGTTTCCATCAAGCTTACAACTAAGCTTCTTCACAGAGCTTTACACATACCCCGTGATGGGGAGATAGAATCTGAGGTTGAGATAGATTTGTCTGCAGCTTACACCATCCTGACTAGAAAGCCTAGAAATCCTCAGGATGACACCCAACTTTTGGTGAAACACTTTGACACCAATCGGTTTCCCCCACTGCAGCGTCTACTACATCATATTTTCACTACCATGATTACCCCACAAGCGGGTGGCAGAAGCATACTTACAGAGACACAGAGATCCATGTTTTACTGTCTGTTCAAAAAATACTATGTTTGTCTTCCAGAGATTATGCTTCAGGTTATGGAAATTTGCACTTGCAACAGGCGTAGCCTACCTTATGCTGCTCACCTTACTGCCATCTTTCAGAAGGTTGGCATCCCCCTTGACAAGGAAACTTCCATGTCTATTCCCCAGAGCAATGTCTACACCCCGAGGTTTATCCTAAACTATATGCACTTCAAGAAGGAAGGTAACAAATTGGTGAGGAATTTACCTGGTCATGTACCTGACCCTCCTGTTCAGCCAGCTTCACAGAAACAGCTTCCACATGACCAACTGTTGACACCCATTTTATGCCGATAAGTTGAGTCGTTCCTCTTACTCCCATTTGTTGATGTCTCGAGTTGTCCATCACCCGTTGGGGCTATTTTCAGGCATGCTTTGGGCCAGTTTTATGGGTTGCATCCCTCCTTGGTTAGGTTCAAGTTGATTCAGGGCTTAACGGACCTTGGTTTTGGTTGATTGGGCTTTTCTATAAGTTTCAAGCACCCATGTGCAAGTACGGTTCATCTCAGGCTGCTCAATCCATGTGCGGTTGACTATGGACTGTCCATCTATTTTGGAATATTTTGGTTAATTTTCTGAATTTCCGCCGACAAGTATTTATGCGGTCCTATTCTGGCCGTTCAACTTGATGGACGGACGGGTTGTGACCGCCCATCTCTCAGAGTCCTGCGCTTGAGGGTTTTCTTAGATAATTATCAAATTAATCTATTTATCACCGACAAGGCTAGAACGGTTTGTCCTTGGCCGCTCAACCTTTGAACGGTCTCATCTGAGCCGTTCATCTATGAGAGTCCAACGGCGAAGGCTTCGGTCAGCTCGATGGATAATTTGGATTATTTATGATTTATTTTGAATTTCCACCGACAGGGTTGGACGGCCAGAACATGGCCGCACATCCAGTTGGGCGGTCTATCGTAAGACCGTTCATCCGTTCGATTCATGAATTTCAACAGATTTTTATCTCTTTATCCGTGGTTTTATCCCCAACTTCTCCCATCATTTTCTCCGCGGATAATCAACCATTTTAAGTGCCGTTTTGACTGGATAAAAGATAATCTATTTATCTATAATTTTCCTTTGATTATCTCGACCTGAAAATGCCTCTAAACCCTAATTTCGAACTAGGACTTTAGGTGCTCTATAAATAGACCCTAAAAGCCGGGTAGAAAAGGGGGGGAGATTTTTGATCGACGGCAAATCCCTGCCGCATTCTTGAGCAACCTAGCACCAAGGAGGGAGGCTTTTCACGTCCATATAAGCCTCCGGTTTAGGGAGTAGTCTAGCTTTTATGTCATTTGTGTTTGATTGGTCTGGTCCACTTTTTCATTGCATGCACTATTTTTCTCCCTTTCTCCCCACGTTCTCCTTCCTCTTCATTGCCATGCACACACCCACCTACATTTTTTTGACACCCTAGGGGTTTAAAATCCCCCAGGTATCCCCCTTTCCACTTATTCATGTTCATTTCTTATTATTTTGACATTTACTACACTTTTTAGTTCTAATCTAGGTTTTATCTTTGTGTTTTCACGTTGTTTTGCAGGTCAACAATTCCTAGCACGAGGCCCATCCCCTCTGGCCGGCTGGAGAGGGTGGAGGTTGGACCCCTTTGCGACTTCTGGCTTGGTGGTCTTGCGCGGTTCTCTACAGTCCGTTCAAGAAGATGTGCAGTGCAGCCTGGGCCGTCCTTCTTCTTCCCGCGGTCGTGACAGAGCCGTTCAACTGCCAGGAGCGCTTCATCCCGCATCTTCTGCAGCGTCCTTAGGCGGTCTATCGTGAGACCGTGCATCCTATAGGAGGTTCTTCAGGAGCCGTCCATCTTCCCACGCTGCAGGTCAGGCGAGTACCTCTCCCTCTTTCCAAAGTACGGCGTGTTCATCACGTTCGGCACTTTGGTGGCGATCACGGTTCTTTACTCTCTTCTGTTCTCCTTCTACTGTCCTATTTTATTTTACATATCGATTTATTACAAGGAGAGAAGAGATCTTTCAAGCCGGTATTGAAGAGAAAGAGAGTAGAACAAAACATATCAACAGCCCTTCTTTTGTGGTGATCACGGTGGGACACCTAGTGCCCATCGTGTTAGTGATTTGCTGACCCCTTCTTTCGTTGTGTTAGTCTTCTTCTTGAGGTGATTGCATGTTGGGTTGCGTTTTCTGCCTTCTGGAACGTGAACGGTTCTCCCAGAGCCGTTCATCCCCTGTGCGGCTACACGTCCACCATCCCTCTCTGCGAACAGTGCCAGTTCTCCTGCAAGCGTCCTGCCATAAACAGCTTCCAATCGATCGTCCACACTTCCGAACGGCCTATCCCTGGCCGTCCATCTTTCTGGCACAGGTACGCTTCTGGTTGGTCTGGTTGCAGGTATACGGTTTCTAGAGATCCGTTCTAGGGTTTACGCGGCTGTTCACAGACCACTCTTCCTGGTACGTTTCTCATCTCTACCGTCCTTCATTTCCAGCATTTTCTGATTTTTGCAGTCATTCTGTCGTTACTTTGTCGTTACTCCCTGGCTTATGCGGTCGCCTACAGACCGTCTATCTTGTTGTGCAGTCTCTCACAGACCGTCCTTCTGATGCCACAGTGCACCCGAGGTTGCTTTGATTTCCATATCTATATTATCTTTGTTCTCCTTGGTGCCATTTATTGATCTTCCCCTGGTTATATGTTGTTGCTGCCTATTTGCTTTCATCCTCGCACGTTTATTTTGGTCATTGGTTGCTAGTTTCTAGGCTAGATTTTGCATGCACTCCGGTGCGCATAGGATTCATGCATTTCATCCATATTTAATTAGTTACGTTCCTACCGAGGTAGGGTTTCCTCTCGTCTCCATATTTCTTGGAGCCGACTAGGGGACCTTACTGAGGACCTCCGTAAGCCCCCGTGAGCCGTGGATTCTCACACGGACCCCGGGCAGGTTGTACCATACCACCTCCCAGTCTAGGGTCTGCATTCGTGCGAGAGAGAGTCCTTTGGAGTCTGCCAGTCCTCCATTCTCACCCTGTTTAGGTACCTTGTGGTCGAGTGAATTCCAATTTTAATTAATCCACTAAGGTACTAAAAGAGAACTTATAAAAATCTTTGCGCATCACTTGGAATTTGTTTGGGTAATTGGTTGATTCTTTTCTCATCTCTCTCCTCCATTGTATGTTGCATAGTGTCATCATTTGCATCTTTTTGTCAGATTAGGCTCATTAGGTATAGTTCATCTTCGTGTGTCTCCATTTAGCTGCATTTGTCTTAGATTCATTCCCCTCCTTGTATTCATTTAAAATTCACTATATAGAGTCTCCATTCTCCCCATGGAGCACTTCTCCCCTGTACCTTATTTCTATACTTCTCCATCTTCTTACCCCCACGTGGATTCCTCTTCACATGCGGGCCCATCTCCTTATTCCTCCATTGGACCCTATTCTCTAAACGGGCCTTCTTATCCCGCCCGTGCTACTGCTAGTCCAATCAGTCCTCATTCCCACGCACATAATCCGTCCATGCCCATGCATTCCTCCATTCCTGGAATGGGCTTTCCTTCTTCTCAAGTTGGGTCCCCTTATCCAACCCATCATCATTATCATGGTTTAAATTCACCATCTCTTGCTCGGGCTGGCCCATATCCTTCTCGAACTTTTCCTACCGAGGAGATGCTCGCTCGGGCCCAGCGCTAGCTTGATGAATTGCAACGACGAATCAATCCTCAAACTTCTTCGGATATCCCACTTGCCTTCCAAGGTCTTTAGCTTCCACCACGTTCACAGATTCCTACTTATCATCGCTACGGTGGAATCGGTGACCCCTATGTCTATTTGAAGGATTTCCTCTATGAGTCGGCTCAGTTCCAGCATGATCCAAGCTTGATGGCCTATTTGTTTGGCCTATCTTTAGAGGGATCGGCCAAGGATTGGTTCTTTGCATTGCCGCAAGATCAAGTGGTGAATTTTCAAGTCGTCCAAGAGAAATTTCTTCAACAGTACCAAGACCAGGTTGGGCCTAATTATTTTATAGTGGATCTGGCCCATGAGAAGATGAAGCCCGGTGAGGAATTCTCCACGTTTGCCGACCGCTGGCGTCACTTGGCAGTGCAAGTCCCGGGGCATATTCTGGAGGGCGAGCAGATCAAGATGGTTATTTCTAACGCAACGCCCGAGCTCAGATGTATCTTATCCCTAAACGATATCACATCCTGGCAACAGCTTTACAATCGAGCCCGCTTCATTAACCAACAACTCCTAGTTTCCTTTGACCATGAGTCTCCTCCACCGTCACCTTCTACATACACTTTCCCTCCGCCCTCCACCGCAAGTCAGCCCTCCACTACATATCCCTCCACGAGTCGGCCTTCCGCTCCCCCACACCCCTATACCTCCATGTGCTCCACCTTACATCCCTCCATGAGTCAGCCCTCCGCTATTTCATCTCACTACACCCCTCCACCTCCGGTCAAGGAAACACTACACCCAGAGCGGGTAGATGCCGTCCATTACATTCCCACTCCCTCCATGCCTCCACGTCATTTTAGCCCTCCGCCTTCACATACGCAATCCCCCTTGCCTACACAACCCCCGCTACCATCCCCACTACCTTCTCACACCCCTCGGCATCCGCCTTGCCCGAAGCAGGCTTCTCACTCCCCGTTGCCGGAATCCCTTACAGATGTTTTTAGGGCTTTGATGACCACCCATGCGTTGCAGCTCCCTCCGGTTATGCCCTGCCGACCCGCGGTCGGGAATTTATTCCAGTTCTGTGAATTCCATCGTCAACAGGGGCATTTGATTGAGGACTACCCCGAGTTCCGAGAACTCGTTTACAGTTTGTAAGATAAGAAGATGATTGATTGGGCTACCATGCGCCAAGTTATTTCAGATCTCAGCGGCAAGTAGCAGCAGCAGCAAGCCGTGCCGCCTAGGCAACCGTCTCCACGTCAAGACCAGGGGCACCATGGTGTTTCTTCAGTTGATAAGATACCTGCTCCGTTACCCACTTCCTCCTCTATCCCATCTCCTCCACCACCTTTACCTACCCTAGCCTCCGCTCGGGCAACCTCTCTTTCACTCTCCGTTTCCACCACCACACCTGTTCCCAACACCTCTCGATGTGTTGTAAAGATACGACGAAGAGCGCCATCACCCGCCACTTCCCCCAATATGCCACTACCTTCCTCTCCTTCTTGTTCCCCACCCCTACCGTCATCTCCATCACCCCCATTGCCTTCACCATCCCCATCAACCCCATCACCCCCTTTACCACCCTCATCACCTTTGCTACCACCGTCACCTTCACAACCATCCCCGCGACCGATGCCACTTCTTTCGCCATCGTCCTCTGAGCCCGAGCGGGCCGACCCTAAACCCATACCTCCACTTTTGCCTTTACCTCCACCCATGCCCATCATCATAAGTATTTCTCCATCACTTGCACTAACGCCACCCGCGCCCTTCCAACCTCCTCCTTCTAATATCCCTCTACCACTTCCCACTTCGCGGAGCAGGTACACGCTACCTTTGGTGCCCCTCGGGTCTAGTCCCCAGGGAGATAAAGAGCCAAGTTGGGTTTCAATTATGCATTTCAAGATCAAGGATGTTATTTCCCGCATGCCGATACGAGTCCTAGCCCTTGGCTGTTTTGGGAACAAGGAGCCTGCATTTACTATGAAGACGGTTGCAAAGAAGAGTTCCCTTGTGTTGGTGCCAGTTTCTTCAAAGGCGAGGCCGGTAGCAATCTCTCTGCTCGCCGGGAAGTTCACCATTAATGCTGTTATTACCTCGCGCTCGATTGCTGTTCAGTTCACTGGCCGAGAGGGGTTCTCTACTCGGATTATGCTAACACATACGGCCGCCCGGAGCCTGATGGATTCCCTATTCAAGGGGCAATTGGCCGTATCTTCTGCACTTTCCAAGGACATTCTGCACTTGCTGTGCAATTTCCCTCAATTTATTAGCATGCCGGCCACATCAACGCCGCGCATTGATCTTCCTCAGCTTTGTCCTGCTCTTCTAGTACGGGAGTTATGCTTCAAGTCTGGTTGCCGAGTGGAGTTGCCGAACCTCTATGTTCTAGTGCCAAGAGACAAAACTCCGTGGCTTCATGATATCCATTCAGTTGAGAAGCTGTTTGCCCAAGAATGTCCACCTATGGTTAGCACCGGGAGTCTAGGGGCAACTGCCCCGATGAAGCTGCATATTCGCAATCAGGTCAGGCCATCTGCCAGGTGGGCCCGCTATTTGAGAAGACATTACAGATTGAGGAGCCCGAGAAGCCAAGTCCACGCCAGGCGGGTCCATCACGAGGCAGTTTCTGCTAAGAAGAAGAAGAGGCGGCGACATAAGTTCAAGGGCCATCAGTTGTGCACTCGGGGGTCCACTTCCTCCTCTCCTTCTTCCGTCCATTCATCTTTTCTGTTGCTCAGTTCTTATCCTTGGGTGGTGTACCTTCCACCACCTGGCCATATTTCTACCATCTCTTCCTATTCTCACCATTCTAGGCCTCGGCCTATGTCCCCCTCTTCCCTTGAGCCAGGGGCATCTTATAGTTTTTCTTCCCGGGTACGCCCAGATTTCACTTCTCATCTTTTTCCTCCGACCTTGTTGGGGATTCCTGGTGCTCGTTCCCCGACCTTGTCGGGTGGTTTTTCTGATCCTTCCCCTACTTCGTCAGGTGGTTTCCATTTCTTTTCTCCGACATTGTCGGGTGGTCATGCATTTTCTTCCCCACCTCTGTCGGGTGATCGCTATTCCTTTCCTCCGACCACGTCGGATGATCTTTCTCTTTCTACATTATCTTCACAGTTATCTTTTCATTGTCTTTCTATTCTTTCTTCCTCACCCTTTCAGGGTTCTTACCCTTTTTCTTGATATTTTTGAGGCTTTAGTCCACCTTGATCTCAGTTAATCTCTATTCATTCTATATTTGGTTCCTTGTTATCAGGGCCTCTGTGCCTTAACGAGGGAGTTCTAGCCCTCGTCTCTCTTCCTTTTATTTCTTCTTCATCCAGTTTGATGTCTGTCGCTCCTCCATGTCAAGGAATATCTACACATTGCTATCCTTTTCACCCTTTTATCCTGGCAAGCAAGGAATATAAAGCTCGTGCTGATCAAAAGCTCGATGATCATGTTCGCTTCAGGATGCCGGTTTCCGCGCCATGGATTTGCAAAGGTATCGTTATTTTGTGAAAAAAATGTTATCATCGCTATTATCTCTCTTACACCTGCACATGCTTATAACGTTGGTTCCTCAACATGGTTGAGTGGCTTTAGTTGAATTTGCTTAATTAGTCAAATAAAATGAGTAGCTTCTGCAGCATCTCTTAGGCTGGTGATAGCTCCGCGCTGGGAGTCTAGTTCCTTTCCCCGATTGCTGAGGGTAACCTTTGAGTATGGGTTTTCACACACTTCACGGCAAGCCATAGTTGATTTCTCTAAGGCAACATCGTTGCTGCTTTGGCCATACTTTGGGTATGCACAAAGGTCTTGTTCTCTTCTCTGCTCAGCCAAGTGTAGGGGCAAGAGATTGATGGATAAGATGACTAACCTAGGCGCTCCCTAATATAGGAGAGGTCTCAAATAGGGGCAGTATTGACCCTCAAAAGTGAGTTTTCATGCTATATCTGGCCAATAAGGGCTACCAAAATGAGAAAATGAATCAATGCAAAATTATGAATCAAAGGCATGGCAAAAGTGACAGTACAGTTCCCCGCGGGACATCATGAGCCCGGTCGCATGCGTGCCTGATAAATATGAGTCTCAAAATCAAAGACACAAAGCCCCGGCACAACAGATTGTATCTTTGAGGGGTAGTGCCCTGGAAGGAATTTGAGCCTTGATATCTCCCATCCTGCACAAAGCTTGTCTCCAATTTTTCTTCTACTCCTCCCTCTTAGGCTGGGTTGTATCCCAGTTATGGCCTTAGTAGGGGCACCGTTCTTTAGAGACAATTAGTTGTAGTAAGACACCCTCACATGTACACCATACTCAAGGGAAGTCTTTAATGAGAGGGGAGGGACGACGATCCCTGACCCGTAGTTCGAGCCTGTCTTTGGGTGTTGCGGATTACTATTCAAAAATATCAAAAAAATGAGATATTGTCAAAAATCCAAAAAAGTGAGATATTGTCAAAAATCTAAAAAAAATATGAATGAGATATTGTCAAAAATCTAAAAAAAATGAATGAGATATTGTCAAAAATCTAAAAAAAATAATGAAATATTATTCAAATCCAAAAAATTAAATATTTTCAAAATCTAAAAAAAATTAAAAAAATTAAAAAATCTAAAAATATTTATCTTTTATATTTTATCTTGAGGACAGATACATAATCCGTTTGCTAAGTGTGCATGTTACAAATACTCAGGCATTCCTTGCTATATCTTTTTACTCTGCCTCCTGTCCACATTTCTGATCTGTTCTTTCCTTCTTCAATCTTATCTCTCGATCTGTTCTGAAGCTTATGTCTTTCTCAACTTTTGTCTGCAATGATCATATCTTTATGAGAGGGCTTTGCCTCACGATTATGAACCTGGCGGTTCTACATCATTTTGATCTTGGATTTTGATTAAAGATCGCGCTTTGTCATGTCTTTTGTCCCGCCGTGTCCTTGTCTCGTGACCATGTCCCACCGTGTTGTCTCACACATGTTGTTTTGTTCCTCACCCCATGTTGTTAGTTGTTTTGCGCATGTTGACAGTCGTCCTTCCATGTTCCGTGTGTTGTCCCAACCGTGTGATCCGTCATATTCTTATCCCAATCATGTGTTGTCCCGCCGATTGTTGTCCTGTCACACCGTGTTCATGCATCCGTATTGTCTGGTTATGCCTTTGCCTATGTGCTTGTTCGTCTTGTTGTGTCATTTTCCATTCACCATGTTATGTCATGTTGTTCGTCGTTATGTTAATCCCTATGTTTATCTTGTTTGTCTTATACATGAAAATCCATAAAAATCTGAAAAAGAAAATCTAAAAAGCTTGCCGTTTACCTGCACAGGTAAGTCAAGTATGGCCTTCTATCCTTATCACCCTTATTGCATTATTATATGGTACTATAGTATATTATCTCGAGAACCAGTTGGTTATATACGTGTTCCAGGATCTGATGTTCCCCTTTAACAAAAATGATGATGATCCAGGTTCACGTGTTTAATCTTCGAATAGGCCGTTACGTTGAGATGTCCCGGGGAGGATGGTTCTATCCCGCACGCCGTGGTTGCGGATAGTGTCTTGACTCTGATTTTCCCAGCTTAGCAATATTATTCTCGAGTATTTTATATTTTAATCTTTCTTCGCATTTGTTTTAACGATTTCTTTTATTTTAGCTCAGCATGCATCATACGCATCTTTTTGAGCTTTCATCACCCATGGTTTGCTTGAAGAATGTCCCGTCAGTGATGGTTAACTGTGCGTTCAGTGTTTGAGTAAGAGGAACTAATTCCACTCTGAGTTGGAAGGTTCTCTTTGGTTACTTCTCTTGGTTTGGTTGATTAAAAGGTCCCCGTCTGGAGCTTTAGCCTGTTTCGTTTACTTTTGCTGCCTGCTTTTAGCCTCCTCAATGGACCGCGGGATTGTGTCCCCCATGAGGTTGGTCTTGTCGATTTATTTCATTTAGTTTAGTTCCTCCAGACTGGTGTCGCTTTTGGTTTTATCATTCCTTGCGTTTGGTTCAGAGTTTTTCGGAAGATTCCTGTCGCTTGTTGGTAAAAACGGGTGTCATTTTACCTTAACGCCCGCTTTTCAGTCCGCTCCGCTGCATCTCCATGTTCCATGTCACTTCCGCTTCACCTCCGCTCGCTCCCCTGCAAAGAGGACGTTAAGGAGGGGCATCTGTTGACACCCGTTTTATGCCGATAAGTTGAGTCGTTCCTCTTACTCCCATTTGTTGATGCCTCGAGTTGTCCATCACCCGTTGAGGCTATTTTCAGGCATGCTTTGGGCCAGTTTTATGGGTTGCCTCCCTCCTTGGTTAGGTCCAAGTTGATTCAGGGCTTAACGGGCCTTGGTTTTGGTTGATTGGGCTTTTCTATAAGTTTCAAGCGCCCATGTGCATGTACGGTTCATCCCGGGCCACTCAATCCATGTGCGGTTGACTGTGGACCGTCCATCTATTTTGGAATATTTTGGTTAATTTTCTGAATTTCCGCCGACAAGCATTTATGCGGTCCTATTCTGGCCGTTCAACTTGATGGACGGACGGGTTGTGACCGCCCATCTCTCAGAGTCCTGCGCTTGAGGGTTTTCTCAGATAATTATCTAATTAATCTATTTATCACCGACAAGGCTAGAACGGTTTGTCCTTGGCCGCTCAACCTTTGAACGGTCTCATCTGAGCCGTTCATCTATGAGAGTCCAACGGCGAAGGCTTCGGTCAGCTCGATGGATAATTTGGATTATTTATGATTTATTTTGAATTTCCACCGACAGGGTTGGACGGCCAGAACATGGCCGCACATCCAGTTGGGCGGTCTATCGTAAGACCGTTCATCCGTTCGATTCATGAATTTCAACAGATTTTTATCTCTTTATCCGTGGTTTTATCCCCAACTTCTCCCATCATTTTCTCCACGGATAATCAACCATTTTAAGTGCCGTTTCGACTGGATAAAAGATAATCTGTTTATCTACAATTTCCCTTTGATTATCTCGACCTGAAAATGTCTCTAAACCCTAATTTCGAGCTAGGACTTTAGGTGCTCTATAAATAGACCCTAAAGACCGGGTAGAAAAGGGGGGGAGATTTTTGGTCGACGGCAAAGCCCTGCCGCATTCTTGAGCGACCTAGCACCAAGGAGGGAGGCTTTCCACGTCCATATAAGCCTCCGGTTCAGGGAGTAGTCTAGCTTTTAAGTCATTTGTGTTTGATTGGTCTGGTCCACTTTTTCATTGCATGCACTATTTTTCTCCCTTTCTCCCCACGTTCTCCTTCCTCTTCATTGCCATGCACACACCCACCTATGTTTTTTTGACACCCTAGGGGTTTAAAATCCCCCAGGTATCCCCCTTTCCACTTATTCATGTTCATTTCTTATTATTTTGACATTTACTACACTTTTTAGTTCTAATCTAGGTTTTATCTTTGTGTTTTCACGTCGTTTTGCAGGTCAGCAATTCCTAGCACGAGGCCCATCCCCTCTGGCCGGCTGGAGAGGGTGGAGGTTGGACCCCTTTGCGACTTCTGGCTTGGTGGTCATGCGTGGTTCTCTACAGTCCGTTCAAGAAGACGTGCGGTGTAGCCTGGGCCGTCCTTCTTCTTCCTACGGTCGTGACAGAGCCGTTCAACTGTCAGGAGCGCTTCATCCCGCATCTTCTGCAGCGTCCTTAGGCGGTCTATCGTGAGACCGTGCATCCTATAGGCAGTTCTTCAGGAGCCATCCATCTTCCCAATACTGCAGGTCAGGCGAGTACCTCTCCCTCTTTCCAAAGTACGGCGTGTTCATCACGTTCGGCACTTTGGTGGCGATCACGGTTCTTTACTCTCTTCTGTTCTCCTTCTACTGTCCTATTTTATTTTACATATCAATTTATTAGAAGGAGAGAAGAGATCTTTCAAGCCGGTATTGAAGAGAAAGAGAGTAGAACAAAACACCAACCTCCACAAGGTCAGCAAGCACAAGTTCAACCAGATTCAGAAGCACAGATAGATCAGCATGAGGAACTGTTTCATGCAGGTATTTCCTTTGAGCAGACTCCTTAGCAGCAGCAGTTTGCAGATCCCATGGACCAGCCTGGGATGATGATGTCTTTTGGTATCCAACCTCCCTTGTCTCCATAAAATGAGCCTAGAGTGTTCACTACAAGAGATGCCCCACCTGAATTTCATACCGAGACCTCCACCTCACAAGGTCCTGCATTTGGAGCCACTGGCAGTTTAATGGATATTCATCCTGCTCTCATTCAATTTCTCACTGCCCAATTTGGGAGTTTGAATTCCTCCTATCGTCAGATCAGTCTATAAGTAGACAGACTGGAAGCTAGCCAACTCCATTATGAGCAAGTTCAGAATAGCCGATGGAAAAAATTTCTGCACGCCAAACATATGTCAGATGAAAGGTTGAAGAACTTCATGACCTCCTTGATAACTGTGTGTGAACGAGCAGGAAAAATCATGAAAAGACTAAGAGAGATCCACACTGACACCCAAGAGAAAACTGCTGAAATGGTCATGCATGCCTATGACATCCGAGAAGATCAAGGTAATCTCAACATTAAGTGGGCCAAACTGATGGAGTCCTCCAATCTGCTAGCTGAACAAGTGGCTGGAGCCACTACATCAGAGGACAAGCGGCTGGTGCCACTACCTCCATCAGGGCACATGTGACCGCAGAGATCAACCGATCTATTGATGCCACCTCCAATCTGGAAAGAACCCTCAATGCCTCTACTTCTCACTTACTGGATGCTTCCCAAAGGTTGAAAAGGAAGCTATATTCTGACACCAATAAGCTCCTTGATGCCTCCTCCTGGCTTGCCGACACAGTTCATACTGACACAGCTAGAGCAGTCAATAGCACCACCAAAGTTGAGGCAAAGATGGATGTCGTATACAAGAAATTGGATACGGTTGGTAGTGAAATCTTGGAGCTCATACGTCTGCATAAAGCTCAACTCCAACCTGCTCTGCAGGACGCCAGTGATGAATGGTGCCCTCCTCCTCAAACAGAAGCCACCTCTTCTTGTTTTCCACTACAAGGCTCCCAACAGAGGGCTGAAACTGAATACATTTGTGAGATGATGTATACATGGCGCAAGGACATGAAAGAAAACGTCCAGAACTTACACCGTTTTGTCAGTCAGAGGGATGAGCAGTTAAATCGCAGGGTTGATTATCTAGAGACAGCCATCTCCCACCTGCAACATGAGTTCCAAGAGGCACAGATCCTACACCTGGCCAACACCAGCACCATGCCTCCACCACAACAGCCTCCTCCTTCACCCCCTCCTTGCTGATGACAAAGGGGGAGAAGTACTGGAGCATCATTAAGCATCATCATCAAGCATCTGGCATATAGCTAACTTTTTCATCTAGATTTTTGCATGTAAATTTGCAGTATAACTGCTTGAACACTCATCCTTGCTTGATCTGTACAAAACTATGGTTGTCTAAATGAATCAAGTCTTTTGTTGCTGTTAAAAATGCTCCTTGATGAAAAATGATAACTTTCAGTGGTTGTGTGAATGAATGAATTTTACTTGGTTGATGGCTCTTCAAACCAAATTGATTGTATTGCTATATGAATGCTTGAACATAATGATTCATGGTTGTCATCATCAAAAAGGGGGAAAATGTTGTGTCCCCTGGTTTTGATGATAACAAATCACAAATCATTAATAGATGTTTGAAAAATATCTGACTTAAATTGACTTGATGAATTGATTAAACAAGTGCAGAAGAATCTCACTAAAAGATGTCTCGACGCTTCCAGATGAGATTATATATATACTTTAACAAATTGAACTCCAACACAATATAATGTGTCAACACATCATACTCATGTCTCGACACATATCGAAGAATTCAAGCTGAAGCCGTTCTGCCTAAGTATCTGGATTCACCGATGTCTCGACACACTGAGTGAAAAGTGTCAACACATTCGGGTGATAATCTTGGCACAAGGCGCTCATGTCTCGACACCATATTACAACATCTCTGCACATGGCTCACATGTCTCGACACCGTTTGGTGTTGTCTCGACTCTTCAGCTATGGTACTTCAAGATTTCAAAGGGATGTCTCGACACACTGACAGTAAAGTGTCGACACATCCACGATCAACTAGAACGAGTCTTCAAGATATTCAAAGGAATATCTCGACACACTGCAAGGAAAGTGTCGACACACTGTGTTCGTCCAGAACGGATCTGGATCCAACGGGAGTTGATTTCAAGATTCGGAACTTAATCTAGAGGATCCGTCTGCTCTGGAAAAAGCCGTCAGATTGCGTTGGTGTCAGAAGACTGTGTTTTGACAGAGATATTTTCTAAAGAAAATCGTACCCTTACTCAAATGGTCTCGTACCTACCCACATTCCTGCAAACTTGTCAAGAAGATAGTCAACTGTGCAAGTGGAAGCAGATCTAATAATGTAGATGTGACATTCTGGGTGTTGCTGGAAAAGTGGACAACGTTGGTGTCGCCCTAGGACACCAATATATATAAGGAGCATGTGCTCCAGTTCGAGGGAAGATGAGAGAGTAGAAGTGAGCTAAGAAGAGCACTGAGGAGAAAATGAAGAAGAAGAAAACTTGCTGTGTAAGCTACTCTTCATCCTGATGCTGCCGACGTGAGTGAACCTAGAAGAAGACATTTTCCTCTTCCTCACGATGAAAAGAAATCTTCAGTGGCCGCTATGAAGATTCAACAAGAAGAAGAAAACCAAGGCTCTCTCAAGCTCATTCCTAGACAGGAGACTTCTTTGTCGTAGAGCTTTCATTACGATACTCTGTCTGGCCATTTCATCTTTTGTTTGCTTTTCCACTAAACAAACTTCTCCTCATTAGATCCCTACCTGCGTGTAGGAAGACAGAAGGCGTGGTCGCCTATCTGTGTGGTCTGGGGTGTGATCCCACTCGCTGTGCAACAGCGGAGTGTGAGAGTGTATCTCTCTGCTAGAAGTTGTGAATCAGCGGTTGTGCTCTGGCACTAGTGAAGCCTCACTGTGTTGTGTGAGGGGTGGACGTTGTAGACACGCTAAAATTGACATCATTTTAAGCATATCTCCTATCGCACTGCGATGCCCCATTTGACCCTCAAATTGACTTATTTGAGTGTTTTTTCTCATATTTCTAGAATACTCAACTTTTTCACATATTTTCTATTTTTCCAGATTTTTATGAGGTTTTTCTCTATTTTTCCAGGCCTTAAGTCAAATGGTGGCAAGGACCCAGGTGCCATTTAATTGGCGCCCATCAGAGGGGCGCCCTTCACTGGGAATTGGCGCCCAGGTCATGAGTGCCCATTACCTCCAGCTGTAGGCCCTCCCTCACTTAAACTCCTTTTCCACTTGGGAAAGGGTTCCTATGGCTTCCTAATATTGTAAAGACACTTGGAGGAAGGATCCCCCTTTCCAAATCTCGCCAAAACTCAGTTTTCTAATTTTTATAGAAATAAACTCCGAATTTCACTTCCCTCCCTCACTTTAACCTCCTTTTCCACTTGGGAAAGGGTTCCTATGACTTTCTAAGGTTGGGAGGACACTTGCCCAATGAATATCTCCATCCAAATCCCATTAAAATATGGTTTTCTAATTTTCTTGGAGTTAAACTCCGAATTTCACCTCTATAAATAGGACCCCTCTCTCCCTTGTGTAAAAGGCATCAATATCAATCCAAGGGGAGGTGCTACTAGATTGAAGGCTCAAGGAGGAGGCTCCCATGAACCTACAAGCTTCATCCATGGAGTTCTTCTTCCTCCTTTGAAGATCTTGAAGCCAAATTGGAGAAAACCACTAAGCTTTCCCCCTCCTATCTCTTATTTTTTTGCTTTAGTTAATTACATGCATCATATCATATTCTTCTTTTATTTATTTTTATCTCAATATTGAGATCTTCCCATGTTGTGCACTCTAACACATCTCCCTTAGTGCAACACTTGCACATCTCCCTCTATTCTTCATCATACATCATCTTTTACCTACCCTTTTGCATAGGGGTTTAAAGGCTAAACACCAATAAGGTGTGTTCATATCCATGCTTTCTATATCCATATTTATATTTGGATTTGATGCTACACATCTTGGTTTCTAATCTATGTTTGTTTATTGGTATTTGTTAATTTTGCAAGGGTAATCAATCAAGGAAAACTCTCTTCATCGGCCGGCCGATAGAAAGAGGAGGTGAACATTCACAATCTCCCCCACTTTTTAAAGGTATTTTCGCGATCCCTCCTTTGATTCTTCATTGTTATATCTTTGAAGTCCTCGTGTCTCTGGCGATCACATCACCCTCCATTAGGATCCTACGCATGCTCCCCTTTCTCTCTCTTCCCATGCTTTTCTAGCCATATTATCCTTTTCTTTTCTTAAGTGGATTTTCTTAGATCTACAAATTGGCGATCACGGTGGGACCACCATTATTTTTCTTTGATTACCCTTTCCCTTTTGCACCCACGGTGCAACTCCCTTTGTGCTGCACGTAGCACTTTCCTTTTTGTTTTATCACTTGTGCATCGCGTGCACATCCCCCTCTCCTTATGTGATTGCTAACTTGTTGGTTTTGGAAAACTCCACTTTCTTATCTCTCCATCTTAAAAAAAAAAATTGTATGACATACTTCATGTTATGTTGATTGCCTTGATTTGTATGGCCATGTGAGTGTTTTACCTTATCTTTCATTGGTTTGGCTCATATCATTGTTCATACTTTCTTTTCTTTGTCTTTTGCATTAGCACTTGCATATAGGGCATTTGGCTTGGGAGACCTCCTCTCCCTACACCTTTTAGGACCTCCTATCCCCTCTTGGTGAAGGAAGGACCCTCCATTGAGCATTCTGTCTCATTGGACCGGAAATTCCTAAATCAAGCCTCCATAAGTCTCCGCACCCGTGGATTCCCTCACGAACACCGGGCAGGTTGTACCTTTGAAGTTCCCCGGGTTAGTTGGCCCATGCATGGTGAGAATAAATCTAGTTGGTATTGAAACAAAATCATATTGAAACTAGGTTCCTACCTTGAGTGAATCATACCAATCTTGTTAAAAATCATCTAATTCACATCAAGGTATCAACTAAAATAAAGCGTAAGCATCCCAATTTGTGTGATCTTTGCAAATTGTTTTGATTGAATATTGCTTATTTGCATGATGTTTCGCTTTGATAATCAAATAAACATGTTTAATCCTAATTGTCATTATGAGGATGCACAACCTAGCATATCTTATGATCCTCGATGTTATAATTCTCACCAAAATTTTTCTAAGGGACCACGTCTTCACTCTTATGGTCTTGCCCGACCCATGGGTAATGTCCAATCCCATGGCCCCTTGAATCCTTCACGAGCCACTATTCCCTCGGGACCGTCTCCTCCCTATGATGAGAAGGTTTCTCAAGTTTTACATGCATTAGATCATCTCACCACTCAACAAATTCAAGTCCTTAAGGCTATTGTTGATGGTGCATCTTCTTCTCATCCTCCCACCAATCCCACACGGGTGGCCCATCACCCACCTCCTTCCATTCATACCCGGGTGGCCCATCACCTGCCTTCCTCTCCTATTCACACTCCCACTCGGGTGGCTCATCACCCGCATCTTTCTTCTACACAAACCTCTCCTCGGGTGATCCATCACTCGCCTCCCTCTTTTCACCTGCCTTCTTCTACACATACTCCTTCTCGGGCGATCCATCACCCGCCTCCTTCTATTCCTCCTCCTTCACGGCCTCAAGGCCCGCATGTTCTTTGCAGCCCGGCCCGTCCGGGTCCTTTTGTGGGTCGGCCCATTAACCCACCTCCACGACCTTCATATCAAGCCACCCCTCCAAGGCCGCCGTGCCAACCCTCCAATATTCAAGTTACACCCCTCCAACAAGCTCTCCTTGATAAAATTGCTTCCATGGAGGAACAACTCAAGAGAGTCACAAACCACGGCCCGCTCCTTCTCCTCTTCCTCAAGTCAACCCTCTTCATGATTTTATGAATAATATCACCAAGATGGAAAAGGATTGGAAGGAGAAGAGAGATAATGACATTATAGATTCAAGTAAGCAAGATTTCAATGATCAAGTGGACGCCGTCCGCCCTCCACCAATTCACCATGTTCATCACTCATTAAGCCCTCTGCCTTCACCCTCGGCTGCATATTTACCACCACATTATACTCCACCACCTATTATTACGCCTCCATTACGACGTCCACTTGATGATTATGAAGATTTAGAGACGGCATGTGCAGATGATGAAGTTCTTCAAGAAAAACCCATTCCGAGTTTCCTCCGTTTCCCACTCCCTCCTTTGCCACCCGATGAACCCCCTGCTCAGGATGATGCCACCATCCCTAACCCCGTCTATAAAACCTCTTGGTGTTACGATGATGGGTCGATACTCCAATTACCCGCACCGGCACACCATGACCCTTCTCCTATCCCTAATATCTCTCACCCCATCCGGCGCTTCCTACGCACTAAATCTTCTCCTTTTACACCTTCGACTATCGCACCATTAGCCTCCACACCATCGGCCTCCGCCGACCCTCCCACTAAACCTCAAACCATTATACCTCCAACCTCCACACCGTCAACTTCCACTTACCCTTTCGCCAAGCCATCCGAGCTTACCTCCACTCCATCGGATTCGCCGAACCTTCCATTAAACCTTTTTTTAAACCAAATAACACCACATTGCCGCCACCTAGGCCCTCCACTATCCATAAACCAATTATGTCTATCCCTTCACTTAACCCTTCACCTTCACCCGCGGCTAATCTTGAGTAGGATTCACCTATTTTTGCACTCGAGCCAACCCCATTTGCTTCCAAGCAAGGGGAGAAGCCCGTCGTGTTTCAACCTCCGCCTCCACTTACGCTCCCGCTAACGCTCTCCATTAAACGTCCATTATACATTAAGCCTACCGCCTCCATCTCGCCTTCCATTCCCCCTCGGAGTGGGTGCGTTTTTGCAAGCACAAGTGCCGAGGTTATTCAAGAACCGGGCAAGAAGGATTTGGCCACGGCTATGATATTCAAAGTTCAAGATTTTATTTTCCGAATGCCGATTCATGTTCTTGTGTCGGGCATTTTCGATAAGTCTCCATCAAGGCTCACTATGATAAATTCTTCCAAGTTGATGTCATATCGGCCTTTTATCATTGTCACCTTATTCATTGGTCGATACTCTTTCAATGCTCTCATTACCCTTCGCTCCGTCATTATACAATTTCCTAAGGGGTTTTCTTCTTGCATCATAGTCACACGTCCTTCTAATGAGAGCTCATGGGCGCTATTTCCACTTCTTGAGCTGTTTGACCGGGCACCTTGCTTACCATGGAGGGGTGGGCAATCTTACATTATTGGGCCTTCCACCAATTCATCCACATTTTTCTCTTTATGGGCCACTCCACGGGTGAGGAAGAGGATCTCATTCTCTCATTCCATGCATTCTTTACATCATATGCACCCCTTGCATTCCATGCACCCATTGCATTCATTGCATTACATCCATTTGCATTACTTCTCTCCCGGGTTTCCAAACTCGTATCTACCTCGCCTTCCGGAATCTTCGGATCCTTCACATTCACCATCACATTCACTTCTATCTTCGGGATCTCTGGGTCCCCTTACACCTATTGGGCATTGTGCCCCTTTCAGATTTCTCTTAGGGCATCATGCCCACTCCCAACTCTTGCATCCAAACCTTCCAGATTTCTCACTAATTCTCCCGGGACATCGCGCCCCATGGTGCCTTTCTCTCCCGAAATTCCCGGACTCCTCACTGATTCTCCCGGGGCATCGCGCCCCATGGTGTCTTCCTCCCCCGGAATTTTTGGATTTCTTACTGATTCTCCCAGGGCATCGCGTCCCTCGATATTTGCTTCCTCCGAAACCTCCGGACCTCCCTTTTAGGGCATCACGCCCCTCTACACCTCCATATCCAGATCCTCCGGATTTCTCTCCCATCCTCCCTGGGCATCGCGTCCCATGGTGTCTTCCTCCTCCGAATCCTCTGGATTTCTTATCTCCCCTCCTAGGGCATCGCATCCCTTCTTTCGCTATCCCTCCGAAACCTCCGGACCCTCCTGACCCTTTTCATCCACTCTTCCCAAGGCACCGCGTCCCTCGGCATTTTCTTCCTACGGAACCTCCGGACCCTCCATCTTTCTTCCAATTTGTCTTCTTACTCTTCCAGGACATCGCGTCCTTCATTCTTTTCTTCCTCTTCAATCACTTTTTTCTATACCTTTTCCTAAGGCATCGCATCCCTCGGGATTTTCCTCCTCCGGATGATTCCTACCCGCATCATGATTCTCCTCCTTTCTTGCTTCCGGAACCTCCGGACCCACCTCTTTCCATCTATCAGTTTCTCCTCTTAATTCCTCCCAATCTCGGGTCCGACCCGACTTCTTCCACCTTAACTGCTCTGGGCATCTGCCCGTTCTCCCACTGCTTTCGAGGCTTTAGTCCTCACTCCACTTCTTGATTTTCTTCTCCTTTTGTAGACCATTCATGTGATCAGGGTCTCTGTACCTTAGTGAGGGAGTTCTAGCCCTTGCCTCTTTTCCTTTTATCCTTATTCGTCTGAGTATGGTCTTGGTACCACTCTTTCTTGTTAAGTCACTTCAAACCTTGGCTTCCAATCCTTTTATCTGCCACTTAAGGACAAATCCCATGTTCATCAAGATCGCCTCCAGCAACTGCTGCTTCAACAAGGTTGCAAGGTAACGTTTTGCATATGATTTGATTTCATCATTCTTCACGCACGGTTTTTCAAAATGAAGTGCTTCTTAACATGATCAAGAGTGTTATTCTAGATCTTTATCTTAGGCCTTTTCATTAAGTCAATTTTAGAAAAGAGTCTTTAGGCTTGCTATGCAGCACTTTGGTCATAAGAACCCCGCGCTGGGAGTTCGACATTCTCTCCCCGCTTGTTAAGAGTAACCCTTAGCTGGACACTTCACATACTTCACGGCGCCCTTTAGCCGTCTCCTTTGGTAAAAATATTGTTGCTACTTTGGCCATACCATGAGTATGCATAAAAGTCTTTTCTCTTCTTTACTCGGCCGAATGTAGGTACAAGAGGTTGACGGATGAGATGACCAACCTAGGTACTCCCCAATACGTGAGAAGTCTCAAATAGGGGTAGTCTTGACCCAAATTAAAGTGAATTTTTATGATACATATAGTCAAAAAGGGCAATTATGAAAATCAAGTCAAAATTTTGATAAACGTAAAATTATGAATTAGAGGCATGTCAAGAGAGGCAAAGTCCGGAAAACCCTGGTCGTATGCATGTCAAGGGTCTAAAAATCAAAGGCACAAAGCCCCAGTGCAACAGACTACCTCTTTGAGGGGAAATACCCTGGAAAGAATTCAAGTCCCGATATCTCCCATCCTGTATCAAGCTTATCTCCAATTGTTCTTCTCTTCTCCCTCCAAGACCGAATGTTTCTTGGGTATGGCCTTGGTAGAAGCACCGTTAACCAAGGGTAGCCGGTCATAGGACGCCACCTTTAAATGCACGCCCAACTTTGGACAATTTTTAGCGAAAGGGGAAGGAACAAGGACCCTTGGCCAGTGGTTTAAATATCTTTGATGATGCTTTAGCAATGTCTAAACTAAAATCTAAAATGTTGAATATTTCCTAAGCAAAAATCCAACAAAAATTGAATATTTTCAAAATCTATAAAAAAAATTCAGATATCTTCCAAAAATCCATATAAAAATTTAAATATTTTCAAAACTCATAAAAATTTACATATTTTAAAATTCAAAAAAAAACATTGTATTTTGTTGATGGTGCTTTTGCAGGGACAACAGCTCTCACAGGACCAAGAGCACGGGATGAGTCCTCTCCATTCGTTGCTATCTATCTTTCGATTCTTCCCTATGTTCTTTGATATCTTCAAGATATGTCATGCTGGGCATCAATGATCACATCTTCATGATTTGCTACGCATTACTCTGATTATTCATCTCCAAATCTTTTTAATCAACTCCTGCTGATTTCACTTGATCACTCTTGCCGCTGGGCATTACTTAATCCTGATCATTCAAGTGACTAGCCAAGTTGTCATCCTCATGACAAACAACAAACAATGATGCTATGCTATATATGCTTTAATGATGCTATCTATGTTAAATGTTATTCATGCCTTTCACGTTGTGCACGCTTGAATGCTATTCATGATATGATACATACATGCTATTGATGCTATGATACATGCTATATTTTCATGTTATTCAATGCTATTCAATGCTTTCATGCTTGAATTCTATCCCTTCTATGGTTGCAATGCTTTAACGCCTTATTCATTGCTTGTTATCTTTTATATCTTGGCTAATGAATTTTTGAGCACAGGAAAGAAGCTCTTGGTCCCACCATCTCTGGCCCCACGGCGCTTGCATTTTCTAAATTCCCTCATGCTTATTGCTATCACCATTTTCCCCCTGTATGCATTTTACTATATGTTATTACGCTATTAGATTATATCAAGGACCGTGTGGCTTTGGTAAGTCTGGAATTTGAGTTCCCCTTCGGAAAAATAATGATGATTTTAGAGGAATCTTAGTCACACGGATAGGCCGTTGAGCCGTCTGAGTCTGGGGACGATGGTTCCCTTTTGTGAGTTGGTGCGCGGATAAACGGACTTCGACTTAGTATCAGCTCACGAATGGGTTTCTTGACCTAGTCTCGACAGTTTAACAATATTATCCTTGATTATCTTATATTCTCATTTGCTTTACTTTTCCCTTTAAACCCAGCATGCATTCATATCGGAATTTTAATTAACTTTGGAAAACCCTTCTGATAAGCTGATTTTGAAGGTAAAGATAATTCTGATTGTCCATGATAAGAGATATTCCATGCCGAATTGTGTCCTCAGTTCGCCTTGCTGCCATTTTGGGCCGCTTCCCTGAAAACTCATTTGTTTGGATTTCTATCTCTCGTTCAATTCCTCTTCCTTTGATCCACCTTGGCTGCAGCACGTCCACATTGGTTGGTAACTGCTCCCCAATGGTGAAACCTACAGGTTTGTGACCTGGGGTACTTCCACTGCGCTGAAAGTTGATCGCTCTTTTTATCTCCTTCGTGCCCGCGTGCACACTCCTCCTTTATCCAAACAATTGTTGCTTTTCATTGAATCTCCTCAAGATTGCATCATTCCGAGCTTTTGATTCAATTCTAATCAAGTGATGTTGATTGCGTGTCTCATCACACATTGGCATCTACTTTTCCGTTCGCTCTCACTTCATTCTATTCCATTCCATTCCATTCCATGTTACTTCACTTCATTTTATTCCATTCCACTCTGTGTCTATCCCTTGCAAAACAGACGCCAAGGCGGGGCAGCTGTAGACACGCTAAAATTGACATCATTTTGAGCATATCTCCTATCGCACTGCGATGCCCCATTTGACCCTCAAATCGACTTATTTGAGTGTTTTTTCTCATTTTTCTAGAATACTCAACCTTTCCACATATTTTCCTATTTTATTGATTTTTCTGAGGTTTTTCTCTATTTTTCCAGGCCTTAAGTCAAATGGTGGCAGGGACCCAGGTGCCATTTAATTGGCGCCCATCAGAGGGGCGCCCTTCACTGGGAATTGGCGCCCAGGTCATGGGTGCCCATTACCTCCAGCTGTAGGCCCTCCCTCACTTAAACTCCTTTTCCACTTGGGAAAGGGTTCCTATGGCTTCCTAATATTGTAAGGACACTTGGAGGAATGATCCCCCTTTCCAAATCCCACCAAAACTCAATTTTCTAATCTTCTTGGAATTAATTTCTTTCCCTTCCTCACTTAAACTCCTTTTTCACTTGGGAAAGGGTTCCTATGACTTCCAAATATTGTAAGGACACTTGGAGGAAGGATCCCCCTTTCCAAATCCCACCAAAACTCAGTTTTCTAATTTTTATAGAATTAAACTTCGAATTTCACTTCCCTCCCTCACTTTAACCTCCCTTTCCACTTGGAAAATGGTTCCTATAACTTTCTAAGGTTGGGAGGACACTTGCCCAATGAATATCTTCCTCCAAATCCCATTAAAACATGGTTTTCTATTTTTTTTGGAATTAAACTCTGAATTTCACCTCTATAAATATGACCCCTCTCTTCTTGTGTAAAAGGCATCAATATCAATCCAAGGGGAGGTGCTACTAGATTGAAGGCTCAAGAGGAGGCTCCCATGAACCTACAAGTTTCATCCATGGAGTTCTTCTTCCTCCCTTGAAGATCTTGAAGCCAAATTGGAGAAAACCACTAAGCTTTCCCCCTTCTCTCTCTTACATATCATATTCTTCTTTTATTTCTTTTTATCTCAATATTGAGATCTTCCCATGTTGTGCACTCTAGCACATCTCCCTTAGTGCAACACTTGCACATCTCCCTCTATTCTTCATCATACATCATCTTTTACCTACCCTTTTACATAGGGGTTTAAAGGCCAAACACCAATAAGGTGTGTTCATATCCATGCTTTCTATGTCCATATTTATACTTGGATTTGATGCTACACATCTTGGTTTCTAATCCATGTTTGTTTATTGGTGTTTGTTAATTTTGCAAGAGTAATCAATCAAGGAAAACTCTCTTCATCGGTCGGCCGATAGAAAGAGAAGGTGAACATTCACAATCTCCCCCACTTTTTAAAGGTATTTTTCGCGATCCCTCCTTTGATTCTTCATTGTTATATCTTTGAGGCCTTCGCGTCTCTGGCGATCACATCCCCCTTAGCATCCCTCGCATGCTCCCTCTTCTTCTTTTCCCCTTCTTTTGTCATACTCTTGCTTTTTATATATCTATATTCTTTTTAAAAGTGGATTTTCTTAGAATCTACAGACGTATGTCTCTAGATTGAGACTGAGCCACCTTAAAGATCTTGTCTTGTGGTTTGTCTTCTCTCTTGTTCCAATGATAGAAACTTGATAGGACCGCTTCTAGGAATCCTGTGTGCATCAAGTCTTTCAGTTTGTAACTATTATCTGTCTCTTTATCCGCTGTGTTAGTCATAGATTTTATTTCCGCAAAGAAGGGCAAAGAAAAGGGGCTGATCTATTCACCCCTCCCCTCTAGATCTGCCTATCACCACTCAACAGATGCGCTGGCAGTTAGGCAAAGAAAGGTTGGATAATGTGTCAAAATTAGACGGAAGCAGTTAGACGATGACGTGGACTGGAAAGTTGGACGATGTAAAAGTAGATGAAATATCATCTAAGTCAGAAGCATTAGACGAAGTGGCCACATTAGATGAATTATTTTTGTTGTCTTCTAGATAGACGATATAATGAAAGATTAGATGAGATATTGAAGAGTAGATGATATATTGAAGGATTTGATGAGATATTGACGATATATGACGGAGTTTAAATGATATATTAAAGGATTAAATGATATGTTGAAGAGTTAGATGATTCATTGATGCTGTCTTTGATAATTGAATAGGATAAGTGGCCTTACTCATGCTTCGAATAACTCATTCGACCCAGATGGGTCGAATGAGATATTCGACCAAAACAGGAAAAACTCTTCATATACCATCATGTTTAACCTGCACTTGCCAAACTCAGTTATTAAACAAACCGGCGAACAAAGATGATAACCGGGAGGGCACTGGCGAATGCGTTGCCCTACCCCGTTATCAAACTGGGCCTGAAGGATTAGATGTTACTTAGTGCCAGAAGGAAGTTGGACGATGGGATTGTCTAAAATGAAAAGTACAATTAGACTTAGACGACGTGACCAAGAGACAAACTAGATGATGAGAGTAGACGACGCCCAGTAGACGATAGAAATCTTGAAACTTTTGACCATATAAGATCTTCAGGAGATTTGAACATTGTGACAAGACTTAGATAACCGATCCAAGAAACTTGTCAGGAGAGCTTCGTTAGGAATTTTGTCAGGATCCAGGAGATTGTTGCCTTAAAAAGTGGGATTAAGAGATTTTTGTCAGGTTAAAGGAGAGTAAAAGCTTGACACTTGCATGAGAGTAAGCTATAGTAGAGGATTTGAAAGATGACACGTGTGTGCCATGCATGAGAGGTGTACAACATGGGTAGACTAGGAACTAGTATTCGAGGAAGATGACACCGGCCCATATCCTATAGGGCGAGTTTGATAACGGGTTAGGTTAGGGCGGGTTGTAACGACCCAAGATCCTGATACCGGGAAGAACCCGATACCATTTGAATCCTGGCCCGCCGCCCATGAGCCGGGAGGGCTCGGAAGGGCTAAAAAGGAGTGTGAAGGTACAAGAAAATAGGAAATAAAGCAGGATAATTCAACAATTAACAGAAATAAACAATCTAACTACAATAGAGTCCAGTCTAACGAAAATATAATTTAAGGCAGAGAACGTACCCGACACCGAGTGAACACTCGGCTCGGCGAGCTGGCAACTAAGAACCTCCGCACAACACCCTCGAACCTCGAGGAAGAACCGCCGCACCTAAAAAGTAGGGGTGAGCCTCCTGTCACTGGCTTAGTAGGGGTCCCGCGGAACCCCAACCAAAAATAACGGCGGTAGCAGAAAGGAAACCAACAACAACTACAGTAGGAACAACGAACCGGTGGCCGGTCAAAATTCGGCACTATAGCTACTCTTACTGTACCGAAAAAAAATACGCCCCGATCTCACAGTCGGGGGACTACTGAACTAACGGGAGAACCTTTGGCTACGCCACCAGAAGAAACAATCATGACCTCATAGTCGTGGACCTAACACCGTCTAAGAAAAACCCTCGGTGACGCTCACCGAAAAATCCCTAGACCTCTACCTCGGGAACACTCCCTGAAACTGTCGGGGGAACCACGTCTCGCAGACGGGAAACGAAACATGAAAATAGGAGGGTCACGATTCACGTGACGGGAGTACCTATCCACTAGAAGCAAGGCTGGATGCGCCCCCTGGCGTCTTAGACCGCGCCTCAGGTGTCCCCCTGGTCGCCCCCAGTGGAACGGGGACACCGTACAAGTAACCACTGAACAAGGACTGGTCAGGGTCGCGCTCGTCATCGCGGGTCTGCCTCCCCCGACCACGTGTGCACACACAGACCATAAGTCCTAGGTCAGGCCCTCTGACTGGTTTTCCTCTCAGCCGGACTTTGGCTGCAAGACGTGGGGCCCTACGGTAACCAGCCTAAAAATCATCTCTCTCGGGGTAGCCTCGCCACCACTCCCTGGTGGAACCACATGCTTGTCGGAAGGCTACGACTAGTGGGGAGTCACTGATGTGACCACTCTCCGAGGAGAAACTCTGAGAAACACGCACACACCCTATCCAAAAGTTATGAAGAACCAAGTGGCGCCGAGCCACTGGACTCTAGACAGTCCTCTAGACTCACTAAATCTGACGGTCCTTGAGTCACAAGACTCGGGGTCAAGACCGTTGCACCGAACGGTGCTATGCCGTCAATCTGTCCTAACCCTAGGGTCAGAAACCTCGGCACGATGACTCACGAGGTAGTTCACAATTACTGAGACCATTCCCTCAAAAAGGGAACTAAGAAACCTCCAGCCCTAGGCTGGGTAATTGGACACACACAGTCCAAGGCCATATACTTAGCCCACTCGGGAACCATCTTCCGGATAAACCCACGACATGCGGGGGAAACCCCACCGCACTCACACTGATACACGGTGACTCGATCAAGCGTAATGCAAAAGCTCAAAACACACACACCTAGGGTCACCCGGACCCTCTAAACCTATGGGCACACTAATCGAGATATCACGATACCTCCAGACACCCCAGAAACATGGACACGAAACCCACGGGGTGTCCGGGACACTTACGAGACCGAAGGTCGACCACCGGGTCACAACCGGGTCGACCGGGGGTCTATACAATGCAACTGGAACACTCCAACACGAAAACCCAAGTGGCGGTCCTCCTTGGACCGTCACACTACTTGTGGTCCACCCTGGATCGCAAGCCACCAAGTAGCGGTCCACTCTGGACTGCCAAAAACATACGGTTAAAGGGACGGTCATCTCTAAGACCGCAACCCAATATGGCGGTCCAATCTGGACCGCCAGCCAGCAAGTAGCGGTCCACTCTGGACCGTTGCCTGCGAGGGACACCAGGAAGAGAAACGGTCTGTTGACACCCGTTTTATACCCAATAAGTCGGGTCATCTCCTTATTCATTCAATATGATGCTCCGAGTTGTTCACTCTTCATTGAATTCCTTTTAATCAGTTGAAGCCTGTTTTCTGGGTCTCAATTCCTGGATTAGACCTGGTTCCTGGTGGCACTTCGTTCAAAAGCTTGGCAATCCCTCCATTCTATTTTCTTGAAAATCAGTGATAATAACGGTCTGGACTAGGCGCGTCATTTCATAATAACGCATGAATCATAGGCCGTTAATCTTTGAAGAGTCCCAAGACTTAGGGCTTCGTTGTCCTTTGATAATAACGGTCTACTCCCTAGCCGTTGTTTCCTTATGACGCACTATGCCCTGGCCGTTACTTACTTGCAGAGTCCTATTGTTTAGATCTTCTTCCCGTCGATCTTATCCTTTGGATAGGGTTGAAAATGACGGTAATTCCTTGGGGCGTTATTTCCAAGTGGCGGTCTATCGTGCAACCGTTACTTCCTTCAGAGAGTCCTGACAGTTCAGGCCTTTTCTCTGCTACTCCGTGGACGAGATAGGGTTTTGGATTGGCATTATCTCCTTCAATTCTAATCCTCAGGACCTCTCGTTTGTTTCTTTGGACTCTTGTTGATATTATCCTCAAGGATTTGCTAAGGATTATCCTCCTTTCTTGGCTGATTTATCTTCAACTCGACCTGAGAGTTTGAGGGAGTCTATAAATAGAACCCTTGATTTCATGACCCGAAGGAGGAAGATTTGATTCACGACGAAGTGCTGCCAAATTCAGGAGCCATCTACATCCAGGAGGAGCTGCTTCCCACGTCCATCTTCCAAGTCAAGGGAGTAATTTTGGGTTTTAGCTTGTCAAGATCATCATTATTGCATGCTCAAGTTTCCCTTGGTTTTATCAATCAAAAGCATTGTCCCTCCTCTTCCTCCACGTTTTTCACTGTTGCTAAGCATACACATATCCTCCTAAACTTAAAAAACGCCCAGAGGGGTTAAAAAACCAACAACTCCCCGGTAATCCCCTCTCCTTTTGATGTTCTTAAGCTTTTTAAGGATTGATGCTATACTTATGTTGAGGGCTAATTGAGGTTGTGTTGTTTTGCTTTCTACATCCTTGGCAGGTTTTACAGGATCACTAGCACGAGGCCCAAGCCTTCTAGCCGGCTGGAAGGGTTGGAGTTCAAAGAATTCACATCTTTTCACTGCAGGTTATCTGACGGTCAGGTGCAGGAGCGTTATTTCTTCTGGCGGTCTATCGCACGACCGTTACTTCCAAGCGACGCACAGGGTTTGGACCGTTATTTGCAAGTTGATCTGCAGGCTTTCCTTGGTTTTCTCTCCCGTGGGCGGGTGTTTCATCCACCTACTTCCAAGGTATATTCGAGTCTTTGACTCGTGTTTACTTTGGTGGCGATCACGACTTTCCTTAGTGTTGGGCACTAGCTGTCTTTTTCATCAAATCTCTTTATTCCCCTTGATTGTTCCACCCCTAGCGGTGTGTTTTTATTTATCTTTGCTCCACGCCCCGGCGTGTGTTTTTGTTTTTCCCTTAGCGTAATTTGATTGAGATAGCATGCCCATGCTAGAGTTAGATTTGATTGCCTAGGTTCATGTTCACATGTGCATAGGTTGAGCTGATCTTTGGTAGTTTATTTATCATCTCGCCATATCATTTTTCAAAACCCTCACAATCAACAAAAAAGAAAGAAGATAAGAAGAGATAGGTAAACAAACAATCAACAGATAATTTTTTGGCGATCACGGTGGGACAACTAGTGCCAATCGTGCTTCTGATTCCTGTTTAAACCTGCCATCATCTGTTTGTTCAGTTGTCTTTTGATCCCTTTGTTTTCACCCCTCTTTCTGGTTTTCTGAATCATATGACGGCCCTGTCTCGGCGCGTTACAGTGTTCTGACGCGGGGACATCGGGCCGTCTCTTGTCTCTGTGGTGTGAGCTTTCACGGGTTTTCCTGTTACTTCAGTTTGTTTTTTGGTTCCCTGGCTCATACGACGGTCTGGAACCCCTGCGTTACATTATTTATGGCGGTCTGGTCTCTGACCGTTATTTGTCTCTGACGCAAGGGGCCTTCGTCCGTCACTCTCCTGGCAGGTACGCATCCGAGGTGCAGTTATTTCCGCAGTTTTTGGCTGTGATTTATTGCTTGGGTGCTGCTTGATTTCTGCCATAATTCCATTCATATCTTCATATCATTATGTGCACCGTTGTTTGCTAGATTCTAGGCTAGACTTTGCATGCACTCCGGTGCACATAGGGTCATCCATCTTTTCATATATTAGACTGCATTTTCCTACCTTGTTGTGAGGACCTCTCGTCTCCATATTCCTTGGGGCCGACTAGGAAATCACAGCAGGGACCTCCATAAGTCCCCGCGAGCCGTGGATTCCCACACGGACGCCGGGCCGGTTGTACCTTTCCCCCCTTGTGTCTAGGGTTGCATAAGTGAAGGAGTGGTCACACTTAAAGTCAAGCCAAGTCCATATCCACCTCCTATTAGGAACCCATTTGGAGAGAGCACATATCAATCAATTCACTAAAGTTCCAAAGGAGAAACCATAAAGAAACTTTGTTTGCATCATCTTAAGCAACTTGGTTGGCTTTTGAGTGTCTTCATTCCCTATCACTTGTATCTTGTTTGAATCACCTAGGTGCGGTTGCTCATTGTGGGTTTGTTGTGTTTGTTGTTTTGCATTTATCAAGGTTGTCCGTTGCATGTGGAGTTGTTTTCGTTCGTCCGAATCATCTCCTCGAGTCGCTTCCTCCTTCACATTCTATTCCAATCCCCTCTTCGAATCTACCATGGCATCCTGCAATCCTCCTCGCTCCCAAGAGGATTCCCTTCCCAAGGGCTCCTTGAGAACCCCCCGAGGGTTATTTCTTTCTCCGCTGGAGAGGGGACCGCCCCTCTCTCATCCTCCACTCCCATAGAAGGTGGTCAGGTCATCCCTTCTTTATCCGCTCCTTCCGCGGGCTCTGTCCTCCATATGATGGCCCAGTTGGATCCGACCCAACTCCAGGTCCTCTATCAGGCCATGCAAGGGTCCAATCCTCCTCCCTCCGCTACCGTCCAGGGGCACTCTAATTCTTCCATTATTGGGCCGTCTGTTCAGCCCACCCCGATTGAGCTCACCCCGGTCCAGCCCCGGACCATCACCTTTGCTGGCATGGAGATGGGTCAATCCTCCAATCCGACCCATCAATCTTTTGATAAGGGGAAATCGCCTATCCCCTCTCTTCCGATGGATTATCACCCCTCTGCTCTGGCGGCTCCACAGGTCCTCGTGGGCCCATCCGATTTCTTGCCCCAACAGCACGGGGTGGCCCAATTTCACTCCAATCCGGGTCTATCTCAGGCCCAGTATCCTTCTTACGGCCCCCCTAATTCCACTAGTTATCCTTCTGCTCCTTCCTATGGGCTCCCGCCCTCGGCAACCGCCATTCCTCCTGCTCACCAGATACAATCAACTCCCTTCACTGCCCCTGCTCCCTCTCGAGAGCAGGATTTGCTTAATAAGTGGGCCACCATGCAGCAACAACTTGATTTTCTTCAGAAGAAGGTGGGCCCACAATCCTTGGCTGATATTCCCGTCCCAAGCTTCCAGAACATCCGTTTCCCTCCGCAGTCTGAGCTCCCCAACTACCGTAAGTATGATGGGAACAACAATCCCTTCATCCATGTGAGGGATTTTCTGTATGAATCGGCGCAGTTCCAATATGATGATCGCCTTATGGCGTACCTATTCCGCCGATCATTGGATGGCGTTGCTCTGGAATGGTTTTATTCTCTGCCCCTAGAAGAGGCCGAGAGCTTCAAAGTGGTCAAGGACAAGTTTATTCAGCGGTTTCAAGACCGGGTCGGCCCGGAATATTCATTCACAGATCTGGTGGCCGAGAAAATGAAGCCGGATGAGGAATTCGCAACTTATGCAGATAGATGGAGGCAGATGGCCGCCAGGGTGCCCGGCCATATTCCAGAGGAAGAAAAAGTTAAACTGCTAATTTCAAATGCTTCGCCCACCTTCAAAAACATCCTGGCAATGAACGATATAGCCAATATGCATCAACTGTATAGCCGGGCGCGATTTATACAAACTCAGTTTAAGGACTCCCCTATCCATTCTCTTTTCGAAAACCAAAAGCCCAAGTACCATAAGAAACCACAGGGGCCGGTTACCGAAGGAGTCCAGACAAATGAGCAAGTACAAGCTGTTGCTTTTCCCTACCAAGCCGCACCATTCCGCTACAACCAAAGCCCCCGCAATCCGCAAAACTCCGCTCCGCAACACTTTCAAAACACTCCACAAAACCCTCCGCCTACCTTCACCATCCCGCAAAACACCTTCACCGCACCACAACAACCACCACCATCACCGCAATACCATAACGTCCCTCCACCCGGCGGCTACAACAATAATAATCCCAACAGCAAGCGCCCGGCTCCCAGAAGAGCCCAGTATCCTCCATTGCCAGAGACACTTACAGACATATTCTCAGCGCTCATGGCAGTAAATGCAATTCAACTTCCTCCAGAAAGGACTGTTTGGAACCCAGCTGTTGATCAAACTAAGTATTGCATGTTCCACCGGCAGCCGGGTCACACTATAGAAGGATGCTTTCACTTCCGAGATCTCGTGTACGACTTACACGAAGGACAGAGAATAGACTGGGCCGAGATGCATAGGGCCATTATGGAAATCAAAGAGAAGAGAAGGCAGCCGCAGGGGCAGCAAGTGCAGCAGCATCCAGCACCGCAGCCGCAGCAGCCGCCACAACAGCAGCCACCGCAGCAAGCACAAGATCTGGGCATCCATCAGAATCCGATGCCGAACCATCAACCCGCTCCTCCGCAACAGCCGCCAGCACCGGCACAAGTTAATGTAGTCCAACCACCGGCCTCCAACGCCGGGTGGTCATTTGATGATGATGGCGCCGCACCACAGGTCATGGCCTTCCACCACAAACCTTCCTTCATCCTCCCTACACAACCAACACCCTCTCCGCTCATCCCACCATTCACACCCGCTCCACCAAATCCGCTCACCATCCCGTCGTATCCTTCGCCAACCCCCATCACCGTCATCACACCACCATCCAATCCCGCACCTATCCTTACCCATCCATTCACCCTGCCTTCACCAGCATCCACGTCCATCACCACCCTACCACCCACCAATCCTTCACCTATCATCCGCGCATCCCCCATTAACTTCACCAACCCTCCGCTTTACCAAACTGCCTCCCCCACGCCACCTATTCCACTCATTCGCCCCGCAGGGCCCATCATACTATCCCCCGATGCCGCGGCAAATTGTGCTCTAAGGAGCGGGAAGATGTTCCATCGGAACTACGCCACTACTAGCAATCCCCAGTCTTCCCAACCGGTGGCCGAGCAAGAGGAAGCTGAACCGTTACCGGGGACTCAATATGATTTACTGCATCATCTAGATCGGGTACCCGCCAAGATATCTGTGCTGGAGTTAATCAAGAGGTCCACTCTCCATCAAGATGCACTGAGGGATTTTTTGCAGAAGGTCATGGTTAGTGAAGACATGGCAGTCGACAGTCTACCAACGGCACTAGCAACTATCTCTAAAGGGCCGGCAATCACATTCTCTGAGACCGAGCTTGCACCTCCGGGGGCTCGGCAAATGCCGCTCTGCATAACAATTACTTTGAACAAAGTCGACGTTGAAGCAGCACTGGTCGACACTGGGGCCTCAATTAATGTCTGCCCCCTCAGCACTCTCCGAGCCTGCAATATATCTGAGGAGTTACTACGGCCTACCCCCACCACTATAGCAGCATACGACAACTCAAGGCGGGCATGTCACGGGGTAGTCACTATTCAGGCTGAGCTCGGGCCTCTTTCCATGGCTGTAGAATTCTATGTACTTGATATCGACCCTATGTTCAAGGCTATCTTGGGTCGTCCCTGGATCGACACACTTGGCGCCGTGCCCTCTACCGCGCACCAATGCATTAAATTCCCTTTTCAAGGGAGGGTCGTCAAAGTTCAAAGTTTATCCACGGTACAGTCAGTGAAGGCCATCTCTGAACAGATTCTTCCTACTCTCTGGCCAAGCAGCCGGCCCGTGCTATCAGTGCTAGACCTAAACTTTCCTTGGGCGTACACCACTCCTAAGCCCGTCACTACCCCGGTCAATATCAAGGCAAAGCCGCAGATTCGAGATTCGAAGGGGTGGAACATTATATTGAAACTGGGCTATCAACCGGGGAGAGGCCTCGGTGCACAGCTGCAAGGGATGACCAAGCCCATACCAAAAGGAAGGAAAATGGGCAGACGAGGTCTCGGTTACAAGGAGACAGCATTATCAATGATGGGTGACTCTGGGCCGCTTACCTGGGATTACCGTCAGCATTTTGTCAGAGGGCCCCCACAGCCGGGCACGTTAGCTGCGAAGCCAGTCCAGTCAGAAACCGACACGGTTTGTCCAGTCACCAGTCCACCCCCGTTGCCAAGGGGGCTAAATGACGATGTGATCGACTACAGCTGGGCCCTCCAGGGGCTGTTTTGTGAAAGAGGCAGCCAGAAGCCACAGAAGGTTCAGCTTATGCAATGGAGGCCGAAGAAGCGGCCTGGTGATGATTCAAAGAAAGAAGGGAGCTCGCTGATTGCTCTTTCTCTATCTCCCTCTCATTTTCAGTGCATGATCCAGCTGAAGGGGTTTGTACCCCGTCCTCCTCCGATTATGATTAATCCATCCTTCAGTGATCCATTCCAGATTCCAATCAATCCTCCTGCTTATGGGCCTCGCTGCCCCATTAATCTGCCTGCTTTCCCCATCCCTCCGTTTTTTAACTCTCAAATCCACGAGATGTGGGGTTCCTCCTCTTGTGATCTTTTCTTCGATTGCATCTTTCCTGAGCTGTTCCCTATGCAGCTCCCGCCTCCTCCGTCGTGCTGCGTGGTCTCCACTGATCTCCAAAAAAAAAACGTCAAATTTGAAACGAGATTTCAGTGGAAGATTATGCTATCCTGTCTCCATCCTCCTCGTCCCAGGGGCACGAGTCCCCTGCTCCTTCCCTTCCATTAAGCTTCCTCTCTCCTAGGTCAGAGTTAGGGTCTAGCGAGTCTAAAGAAGTAGAGTCAGTTAGGTCTAAAGAAGTAGGGTCTTGTTCTAGGTCGTTCAACCCTTCCCCTCCTGAGCCGCGCTCGCTTGCGCATCCTTCCCGATCTATTCCTGATAGGTTCTTGCAAGATCTAGCTCAGCGGTGTCATGCTCTTTTGAAGTGCCCAGAATTCGTCGCCACGGCGATTGCGATTGAAGATGAAGAGGAAATAGAAGGGGTGTGGAGCGATGACGGATTAGGCGTCTATGAAGTGCTGGATGAGAAAGATCCAATTGATGAAGACAGCGATGTAGAGGACACTGCCGACTTATATGCAAAGGGACTGAAGAGATTCGACCAGCCGTCGACGGCAGTGGATGAACCTACGAAGGAAATCGACTTGGGAACGGAAGAAGATCCAAGGCCCATCAATATTTCAGCTAATCTCCCTCCACAGGTAGAAGAGGATCTAATTAAGGTACTGAGGGAGTATAGCGATTCTTTCGCCTGGTCTTATGAGGACATGCCAGGTCTTGACCCCTCCTTAGTGGAACACCGACTCGTGCTTAAACCAGGGGCAACACCTGTTAAACAAAGGTCGAGAAGATTTCACCCCCACATGGCCTTGCGGATTAAGGAAGAGGTCGACAAACTTTACAAGGCCAAGTTCGTCAGAGTAGTTTTATATCCTCAATGGGTGGCAAACATAGTCCCTGTTCTCAAGAAGGATGGGAAAGTGCGCATATGCATTGATTTCAGGGACCTTAACAAAGCATGTCCTAAAGATGATTTCCCGCTGCCTCATATAGACGTCCTTGTTGATAACACTGCCGGGTACGAAGCTCTATCGTTCATGGATGGGTACTCGGGCTATAATCAGATCCGTCTCGCTCCCGAAGATCAAGAGAAAACTTCCTTCACCACGCCCTGGGGCACATACTGCTATGTAGTTATGCCTTTTGGATTAAAGAACGCAGGCGCCACCTATCAAAGGGCGATGATGGCTATCTTCCACGACATGATGCACATCTATATGGAAGCTTACGTGGATGACATTCTGGTGAAGTCAAGATCAAAGGAAGAACACCCCTCTATTTTGGCTAAGGTGCTGCAGAGAGCCAGGGAGTACAAGCTAAAGATGAATCCGAAGAAATGCGTATTCGGAGTCTCCTCGGGGAAGCTGCTAGGTTTCATAGTGAGCAAACGGGGGATCCAAATTGATCCTAACAAAGCACAGGCCGTCATGGATATGCCTCCGCCAAAGAACATTACGGAACTTCGAGGACTGATTGGTAGATTGCAATTCATTAGAAGATTCATATCCCAGCATTCTCAAAGGTGCCGTCCGTTTTATGAATTACTCAAGGCGGGGGTCAAGTTCGAATGGAATCAAGATTGTCAAAAGGCCTATGAGGACCTCAAGGAATATCTATCCAATCCCCCGGTTTTGCAACCTCCTGTCCCTGGGAAACCCCTGATCCTATACATCTCGGTCATTGAGGACTCCCTAGGGGCGGTTTTAGCACAAGTGGATGACGAAGGAAAAGAGCGGGCTGCGTACTATCTTTCTCGGTTGTTTAATCCAGCAGAATCCAGATACACCGCTATGGAGAAGACTTGTGCCGCCTTAGTGTGGGTAGTTCAGAAGCTTAAACATTACTTTCTCGCCCACCCAGTTAGGCTGATCTCTAGAATGGACCCGATCCGTTATCTCTTAGAAAAGCCCGTTCTTTCTAATAGGCTAGCTCGCTGGCAGAGCTTCCTCTCTCAATTCGATATCACCTTTGTCGTTCAGAAGGCAGTCAAAGGATATGCCATCGCTGAGCATCTTGCACATCTCCCTATTCCTCACACCGACTCTATTCAGGACGATTTCCCTGATGAGCATCTCTCTGTCCTTTCTCAGCATCCCTTCTGGTCTCTGCACTTTGATGGTGCGCTTAACTCACAGGGCCAAGGGATCGGTGCTGTCCTGCTTACTCCTGAGGGAGTGACCATCCCCTTTGCTTATCAACTTCGATTTCCTGCTACCAACAACATCGCTGAGTATGAGGCTCTCCTGGCCGGCTTGAAGCACGCCTATCTCTTAGGCGCGCGTTATTTAAACATCATAGGAGACTCTCAGCTCGTCTTACGGCAAGTTCTGTCCACTTACCGTACCCGTGACCCCAAGCTCAAGCCCTATCAAGATTTGGTCACGCTCATCGCTAAGCGATTCCGCAAGCTAATCTATATCCATACTCCCCGTTCTCTGAACATTCTGGCGGATGCATTGGCATCTCTGGCCTCCTCCTTATCCTTCCCTCTCAGTCGTAGTACTGAGACTGTCGTCGTCCAGAGGATGGACGCACCCTCTCTCCAGGATCCTTGGTTCACCAACCTTAGGAAGTCTGCAGAAGTGAGAGCTGAAAAGGAAGATCTCGAGGAGGTATCATTGGCAGAACTAGAGGAGATTTTGGATGAAGAAGAATTGCCTTGGTACCATGAAATCGAGTTATTTTGCAAAGAAGGGGCATTCCCAGAAGGGGCAAGAGCTGAGCAGCGCAAAGCAATAAGAAGAGCCGCCGCAAGGTACACTATCATTGCAGGAGAACTGTACAGGCGCGCTACTAATGGAATGCTCATGAGATGCCTAGATGATGTGGAAGCTTGGAAAGTAGCAGAAGCAGCACATTCCAGCGAGTGTGGAGGTCATGTCAATGGCCAGGCTCTAGCGAAGAGGATTCTTAGGCAGGGCTACTATTGGCCCACTCTGGAGGAGGATTGCTCCCTCTATGTCCGGAGGTGCCTTAAATGCCAACTCCACGCTGATAAAATCCACTCTCCAGCTTCATCTCTTCATCCTATGACCGCTCCTTGGCCATTCTCTATGTGGGCTTTCGACGTCGTCGGCCCACTCGGTGATCCTAATTCTCAGACCAAGCAGAAATCCTTCATTCTCACAGCAACTGAGTACTTCACCAAATGGGCCGAAGCCGAGGCGTACGCGGAGATCAAAGCTACAACGGTGTGCCGCTTTATCATGAAGAATATCATCTCGCGGTTCGGAGTGCCAAGCAGCATCATCACCGACAACGGACCCCAGTTCGTCTCCCAGGAGCTTAAAGACCTCTGTAAGAAGTTCAAAATTACATTGCATCATTCATCACCATATTACCCTCAAGGCAACGGTCAAGCCGAAGCCACTAATAAAACTCTTCTTAAAATCATTAAGAAAACATGCGAAGCGCATAAATTTTCTGATTGGCCTGAAAGATTGGTGGAAGCTCTGTGGGCTTACCGCACCTCCGTCCGTACTCCTACGGGACAAACTCCCTATTCTCTAACCTACGGGATGGAGGCGGTGCTCCCATATGAGATCTTAATCCCTTCACTCAGAGTACAGCTCGATAAGGAACTTAATCTCGATGAACGTCGAGAGGCGTTGCTGGTCCAACTGGAACTCCTAGATGAGAAGAGGATGAATGCGGCCGATCACGTATCTGTTTATCAAAAGAGAGTTTCGCGTTATTTTCAAAAGAAGGTAATTGAACGAAAATTTTGCAAGGGTGAAATGGTTTTGAAACGCAAATTCATTCGGTCTGCAGGTCCTAGGTCTAAATTGCAACCTAACTGGGAAGGGCCGTTTGTAATAAAAGAAGCTTATTCAGGAAATGCCTATCGTCTAATCAACGCGGAAGGTGAGGAGCTCTCTCACCCGTGGAATGGTTTGTATCTTAAGCGTTTCTTTCCTTAAAAATCTAAACCATGTGCTTTTCCGGCAATAAGAAATGCCTCCCTATCTTCAAAAGAGAGTCTTGAGTAAGGCAAACACACACTACACGACGCCCCTGGTCGGGTTCCTTGTTTAAAAAGACACCGTTTTTCCTCGGCCATGCTTTGGGGGAAAGTCAAAGTCCCTGTACGTTTCATTCTTCGGCTGCATCCAGGGGCAAGGAGTAAATAAGAAGGAGACAACCGATCCAAACTCCCTAACGAGAAGAGGTCTCAAATAGGGGCAAGTCCGTTATGACCTGACTCCACAAGAAAGAAAAGAAAAGAAAAGCAAAGGAGTGCTCTTTACCATGAAATCAAAAGCATCATCTCAAGGTCTGTGAATGAATTCTCAAAAGCTCCAAAAGAAAAAGAAAATTAGGCATGACAAGAGTGGCAGTACAGTTCCCCGCGGGACGTTATGAGCCCGGTCGCATGCATGCCTAAGTGGATAAAGGTTCGATGACGGACATAAAAAGCCCCGGCACAACAGACCAAATCTCTAATAAGGTTGCACGGTGAGGGAATCAAGTTCTAAAAACTTCCATATCTGGCCTAAGCTTACCCCCATATTCTTTTTTTCTTTTAGGACTGAGACGAGTACCCTAGGTATGACGTTGGTAAAAACACCGTCACAATGACCAGGTCTCGGCCAAGGGTTGTCACACTATTTGCACGCCGATCTCGAGACTCAAGCTAAAAACAAGGGAGGTCTCGTGTTGCTAGAGAGGCACTGGTGTTTCAAAATCCAAAAACATCAAATATGTTTCAAAATCCAAAAAACATCAAATATTTCTCAAAATCCAAAAACATCAAATATGTTTTCAAAATCCAAAAACAACAAATATTTTCAAAATCCAAAACATTAAAGATTTTCCAAAACCCCCCAAAAAATACCATCATATGCATAGCATGCATCGCATTTTCATTATGTTTTTCGCCTATTTAATAAGGCTCCACCCCTTGACCAAATATCAAGAAACGGTCATTATCTAACTTGCTTCAAGGCAAGGGGTTGAGTCTAAGAACAGAGCTAACTTGTTTCATGTCTAAGTGTGTGCAGAATACAGGGGCAAGCCCAAAGGTAAAAGCTCACAACTATGCAGGTTCAGGTGTGTAACGCACTAGCATCAGACCGTTACAGTCATGTAACGGGCCCACCTTTGACCGTCACTTCCTTCAGGCATGGGCCTCTTCCTTTCCATTAAACCATCATTATAACGGTCTGGGAGTCTACCGTTACTTAAAAATAACGGCCCATGACCCATCCGTCACATCCTTCAGAAACTGGGCTCTTGTTACTCCCATTCTGACGGCCTATCGCAAGACCGTTATCACCTTGTAACGGCCCATGGCCCATCCGTCATATCCTCCAGAAGCCCCATCTGGTCATATCATTCTAGCCTTCCACATGATGGAACCCAAGATCTTTTAACTATGGCAATCTTATCTCACTCAAGCAAAGATTAATGAAATATGAAATCAAAATTGATTGTCAATCTCATAACATCTTTCATAAGCAAAAGAAAATCAAGATACATTCACTTTTTATCCGCAAGAGGGCGGATTCTTCTCAAATCTTTCAGATATTCTCGGCGTGTTTCGTCGTTCTCTTCAACTTCTGCGTGCCACGGGCGCACCTTGCTGATCTCCCACATGGTCAGCGCGTTCCGGATCGCTCTTTCATCTTCCTCGGTCCCCATCTTCCTAGGTAGAAGGGGAGGGTAGTGTGATAGTGCAGAAACGCTGATTCGAGGTAACCCGATCTGAAGATGGCACCGGTGTGGGTTATAGATCGCCATGGTAGTGTTTCCAACCAGCTGGAGGTCCAGGCCTTGACGCCGCGGTATTTTAAGAAGAATGCTTCGAAGAACGCTTGGTCGCATGATGAACTTATCCATTGGAAGAGTGTTGAAGAAGAGGCGCCATTCATCCCGAGTTTTCTTATCCGCCGTCCTGCATTCAACATAGAAGAATATCCAAAAGCCCCTCCAATGAAGAAGAGGGGGTGGCTCCCGAAGATCCGGCTCGCCGAAGTTATATCTTCCTTGGGAAGGAATTTGATTCTCACTCCTATCCAACACTCAAGGAGTATCATGGAACCGAACAAAGGCCCTCCAAGGCAAGCCGAGCTTAGTCCTTCATAGAGGTATGAGAGGACCGCTTGAGAAATAGACATACCCCGCCACAGTCCACTAATAATGCTAAGATTTTGGATATCTAAGAGGTGGTCGGTTGTGGAGAAAAGGAAGACCCCGCACAAGCAAACCGCCACCGCCTTGGCTATTGCTTCGTGTCTCTCCCACTTATTTTTACAGTGAGACACTATCCATTGTGCCATAGGGATCAAGTGAATGTGGCGCGGGCTGATCATGGTCCGCACGTCCTTTGGGTTATGAATGAAGTCGCTTAAGATCAAGGACGGATCAATAGGTTCTATTGTATAGCAAACCCGATCCTCATCCCCCACCTTAGTCTTAGGAAGGGCTAGGTAGGTCTCTACCTCCTCCAATAGGACGGTTGCTTCAAAGGAGGGGAAGATGAAGGTATGAGTTTGTGGATGCCATAGTTCCACAAGGGCTGAAAGGCATGGCCAATCCAAAGACAATTTCTGGAAGTTTTTGCCTAGAACCAAGAGGGGTTGGAGGTGCCATGCTTTGAGGATTGATACCACCTCTAAAGGGAGTGCCTTTACCATGGGAGCCACCCACTTCAGGTTGGAGTAACACCTTGGGCCAGGAAGAGGCTTGAAGAAGAAAAGAAGAAGGAAGGTTATGAAGAAAATTAAAGTGCAGCAAAAAAATCTGAACTTTGGATGAAGTCATGCAAGCTTACCACCCTTTGGACATTAGAGCTTAGATGCTTGGGGATCGAGGATAGCCGTTGAAGCTCCCCATGTTCCCTCCTTGCAGCCTTAGGGCCGGTGTAGATCTTCTCTTCCATAGCCGCCATCTCGAAGCACCTCTTCATCTTGATTTCTGCTTGTTAGGGAGAATTCTTCAACCCTAGAACAGAGGTTTTTGCAAGCTGCGATTTTGGATAAGTTTCCCAAGTTGCTGGGGCTTTTTATTAACTTTGGAAGGATAAGATTGGAGTTGGGAGGCTTTATCTGAAATTTGGATAAGTTCTAGCAAGAGATTAAGTGGCTGAACCTCGGACTCTAAGCTCTCACGGCCGAATCCGTTTTGGAAACGACCCAGACTCTGACGGTCTGTCGTAGGGCCGTTACTTCACTCTGGCGCGCCTACCCTGGGCCGTCACTCTTTCTGTGGGTTGGGTTTTCCTTAAAACATGTTCTGTGGCTGTTTACGGTCTGGTCTCAGACCGTCGCCTTTCAACGGACGAACCCTAATCCGTTATATCCTTCAAATCGCTCAAGTCTCTCTCTTCTGGGCTGAACGCCATGTAACGGTCAGGTTAGGACCGTCGTTTCGTTATGACGCGTCTCCTTCAGGCCGTCGCGTTTTCTGAGAGTAGTTCTAAAACCATGTTCTGCCATGAACAACGGTCTGGTCTAGGACCGTTGTTTTCTTTTAACGCTCCTACCATGGGCCGCTATTTCCTCTGCAGCCCGGCTATCAGAATAAGATGTTTCATGAATGACGGCCTAAGGTAGGCGCGTCGTTTGATTATGACGGTCCAAGATCAGACCGTCATTTCCTCTGCTACTAAATTCAGGCAGTTAGTCTATCCTTTGCCTAGACCTGGCGGTCTTTCACATCTGTACACCACACCTTCTCCACACAAGCATTCATTCACACATACACATCCATCATGCGTGCTTTCAATCACTCATTCGTGCATATCCATTCATACATCCACATAAAAAAGTCAACAAAAATTTCATTTTCATAAAAAGGCATGTACAAGTGGTAAGAAAAGCATAAAAGTACATCATTCGGCCGGCTTATCCGTCGGGCCGCCCTCATCCTCTCCACCCTCGGGTTTCCTAGGTGGCGGTGCTATGGAAGCACTCTCCTCCTGCTGTCCTCTCTCTGCCCTCTCATTTCTCTGTTGGCCGGCGGAACTAACTAGGAAATCCCCAACCGAGCCACTAGGGGCAGCACTCCTATGAGCCCCGCTCCGGGAAGAACTCCGCTCTGGTGCCCGGCCTAGCATCCGGACCGTCTGCTCCATTGTCTGCAGCCTGATCTTCAGTGTGAAGATCTGGCGTCGCGTCTCCCGTGCCTCGGTCCGGTAGCGATCAAGATCCGCGGTCCCAAGGCGAAGGTCCTTCACCTCGGCCCGCGCCCGTGCTAAATCTGCTCGAAGTCGCTCCATCTCCACATCGTCCACATGTCGAGGGGTCTCCGCTCTCAGTCGGGCTATCTCTGCCCGCACGAGCTCCGTCTCTGCTCGAGCTCGATCAGTCTCGGCCCGGCTCCTCTCCACCTCTGCCCTCGCCTGGGTGGCCTCCGCCACTGCCGCTGCCAGCTCTATCGCCTGTAGATTGCATTGCATTGCATATAGGTTAGTCATATAAATTTAATTAGCATAAGCATAATCATAAAGCATGTAAGTATCTTACCCGCTCCGCGAGGGTGGCCTCCGCCTCCTCGGCCCGGGCAACCGCCCGAGTAAAATCAGCATCTCGCCCAGCCCTGTCTCCGCAGGCTGCGAGGACGACGATGGGGCATCCGGTCCTGCTCGTTGAGCTCCCTCTGCCCGCTGCATTGTCATAGCCAAAGCATTAGCATCATGCGTAATCATAGTCATATCATAAGCATTCAGAATCTCACTAGGAGCTCCAAAGCAGTCCGGTACTCATCCCGCTGCTGGATGGTAGAGTGGAGTAGTCCCTCTAGCTCAGCTATCCGCCCCTCAGGATCGAGCTGCATGTAGAAAGCATGAGCCAGCATGTCACATCCGCATTTCATCATATAGAAAGAGTTTCTTAGTTTAGAATTGCATACCGGTCGTCGGGTACCTCGGTATACCCGGTCGCCGTAGTGTCGAGCGAAGGCCTTCAGGTAGGCCTCGTCGCTCTCTGCCCGCTCTTTCACAGCCCTGCCTCGCTGCCTCCAGTCGAGGACGTACTTCGCCTTCCGGGCACGCCAATCCACATTCCCACTAATACCTCTCGCCGACTTGCCTGGATGGTCGTCGGTGCGGCGTGGAAAGGTCACCTCGGGCTGGTGTAGTCCTCGGGTCCGCAAGATCAGCCTGTAGTGCAGAGGCTCGATGATGTGGAGGCAGTGCAGCCAGACGTCTCGTCCCCGATACGATAGAGACGCCTCCACCCATGGCTGTCCTGTGTAACCCTCACCGCGGTAAGGGGTCCACCTCACCTGCAGGCATTTAGATCCATCAGCATTCGCATAGCATGAGCACATATAGGCATATAAAGCATTTAAAGCATTTAAGTTCTGGGCTCACCGATGTGTGTGGGTAGGAGTCCAGGTCGTCCTGGATCATCCGGGTCTGTCTCAAGACCGACCCCGTATCCCTCGCCACCGACCATCGCCTCGCGATCGGTATCAGGCCAGGATGGAGTAATGCGCCTCTCCCAATGCCCGGAAGGTACAAATAGCTCCAGATCTGCATTTAGGAATCAAGTCAGTTACATAAATCATCAATCATAGCATACATCATGGCATAGTAGAAAGCACTTAAGCGCATTTTTACCTGTAGGAAGGGCGAGAAGCCTCCCAGCATCGTCAGTCGGTCCGTGGTGCTCAACGAGTTGATCAGGAAGGCCAAGACCGCTGCTCCCCAGGCGTATTTCCTCACTCTGCTTAAATCCTCTATCAGCGGCAGCAGTCTGCAGCTGATGACATCCGCTCTGGTCGCGAACAGGAGCTTCCCGAACAACAGTATCAAGAAGCGCCTCATCACTCGATCCCCCTCCTCTCCTGCCTCTGCCGCCACACGAGGGCGCACCTGATCAATCACTCTGCCCAGATGCTCCTCCGGCAGTTCTCCCACGGCAATCGCTGCCCCTCTCAGCCCCAAACTCTCCTGCAGCACCGATCTCGAGAGCTGGGATGAAGACTGGCCCGGCCTGATCAGGTCCAACCCCAGTAGCTGCTGCGCTATCTCCCGATAGTCGCCGTACGTCCATCCTGTCACTGCAGCGCCGTGGACTCTCAAGCCTATAATCCTCGCCATGTCTTCTAGCGTGGGGATCATGTGGCCCCACGGGAAGATGAACGCCCTGCTAACCGGGTCCCACCTCTCGTGCAATGCGTACAGCAATGGCGTATCCATCCGGATCACCTCGATGCTGAGCATCTCGGCGAAACCCATCTCTGCAAGTCTGTCTCTCTGGTAGTCGGGCAGTGCCTGGTACACCGCCCGAATCTGCAGCCATGAGATCCTCGATCTCCTCTTTCCCTGCATTGCATATTAGAGCACTAATTAGTCCATTCGCATCATATAGACATTGCATAAACATTAAATATCGAAAAGAAAAACAAAAATTTGAAAATTGAAAACCCTAAAAAGAGTTTGGAACCCTGGCAGAAGTAACGGCCCTGGGATGGGGCGTTACTTGTCTCTGACGGCCTTAGCTTGGAGCGTCAGAGGAGTGACGGTCGCTGGCGGGACCGTCACTTAGTCTGCCAGTAGGGAATTTCTCCCCTGCATCCCCATGACTTCTCACTTTGGCCAAATGGCCTACAAGTGTTCCTAGTGGGTTCATAGACCCATTTCTACCCTTATCCCCCACATGCATTCATAAATAAAAACATAAAAATCAAAAATTTAAAAATTAGGGCGGAGGGCCTACCTCATGGTCGAGGACCTTCCTCTTCTTCTTCTCTGGTTCCTTGGGCTCCTCTGCACCCAAGGAGGCTTCGGTTGGTTCTTCCACGACCGTGGGGACCTCCTCCTCTTCCCTTGGCTCCCTTCCCCTCGGTTCTTCCTCCACGGGCGGTGGGGTGGTCTCTCGTTCGAGCCGGCGGTGGAACCGCCTTATAGCCATCTTCTTTCCTCTCCCTCTCTTCTGAGGTGGTGGCTGCGGTGCCTCGTCGCCAGCCATTGGAGTGTGGAGATGGAGGTCGCCGGTGGGTTTTTCTGGTTTGGCGTTTTGGTTGTTTGAGCATGAAATGAGACCGAACGGCCGTTCGGTTTGTTTTTTGAAAACTCAGGAGAAGCGACGGTCTATCGTTAGACCGTCACATCATCTGACGCCCCCCTCTAAGGCCGTCGCTTGTGACGGACTGTTTTATTGAAGAATATGAACCGACTCGGTGTTGACGGACTAGGCTTAATCCGTTATTTTCATGTGACGCTCCTGAGTCAGGCCGTTATATGCTTGCAAGTTTCTTGATGAATGAATGGTCAAAATTAATGTTTAAACTTATCTCCATCATAAAAACATTTGATGAGTTTATCACACAGACAATGGTCATGCCTTAACTATTATCATAACTATCTTGTTGGCTAACCTATCTTTCATGAAAGGAACTATGAACAGAAGGCACGCTTCGCCGTCCGTTAAGCAGGTAAGTCAGGTATTGTATCTCGTTCCCTTATCCCTTAATGCATTACTATATGTTATCTATGATATATTATCTCGAGAACCGGCTGGTCATTCAGGTGTCCTGGGATCTGATGTTCCCCTTAAACAAAAATGATGATGATCTAAGTTCACATGAATAATCGTTGGATAGGCCGTTAGGTTGGAAAATTTGGGGATGATGGTTCTATCTTGCACGCCGTGGTTGCAGATGGTGTCTTGACTCTGGTTTCCCCAATTTAGCAATATTATTCTCGAGTATCTTGTTATTTTATCTTTCTTTGCATTTGCTTTGAAGATTTGTTTTTCTTTAGCCCAGCATGCATCATACGCATTCTTTGAGCATTCATGAGCTTCATTTGTTCAAGAGGTCTCATTGACGGTGAACAGCTGTGTTCTTGATCCTGGATAAGGAGAATCATTCCACTCTGAATTTGAAGGTTTCCTTCGATTTGCTCGTTTGATCTGGTTGACTGAAGATTCCTGTCTGGAGTTTAGTCTCTTTCCTTTCCGTTGCCTCCGGCGGCCAGCCGTGTTTCCTTTCCTTAGTTAATTAAATCCTCCAGACTTGCATCCTTTGGTTAGCTATTTCCTTGTGATCAGTTTTGAAGTTTTTCCAGAAAATTCTTATCGCTTGTTGGTGAAGAACGGGTGTCATTTACCTTAACGCCCTCTTTTTGATCCACTCCGCTTCATTTCCGCTTCATCTCCGTGTTCCATTTCACTTTCGCTTCACTTCCGCTCGTTCCCCTGCAAAGAGGACGTTAAGGAGGGGCATCTGTTGACACCCGTTTTATACCCAATAAGTCGGGTCATCTCCTTATTTATTCAATATGATGCTCCGAGTTGTTCACTCTTCATTGAATTCCTTTTAATCAGTTGAAGCCTGTTTTCTGGGTCTCAATTCCTGGATTAGACCTGGTTCCTGGTGGCACTTCGTTCAAAAGCTTGGCAATCCCTCCATTCTATTTTCTTGAAAATCAGTGATAATAACGGTCTGGACTAGGCGCGTCATTTCATAATAACGCATGAAGCCTAGGCCGTTAATCTTTGAAGAGTCCCAAGACTTAGGGCCTCGTTGTCCTTTGATAATAACGGTCTACTCCCTAGCCGTTGTTTCCTTATGACGCCCTATGCCCTGGCCGTTACTTACTTGCAGAGTCCTATTGTTTAGATCTTCTTCCCGTCGATCTTATCCTTTGGATAGGGTTGAAAATGACGGTAATTCCTTGGAGCGTTATTTCCAAGTGGCGGTCTATCGTGCAACCGTTACTTCCTTCAGAGAGTCCTGACAGTTCAGGCCTTTTCTCTGCTACTCCGTGGACGAGATAGGGTTTTGGATTGGCATTATCTCCTTCAATTCTAATCCTCAGGACCTCTCGTTTGTTTCTTTGGACTCTTGTTGATATTATCCTCAAGGATTTGCTAAGGATTATCCTCCTTTCTTGGCTGATTTATCTTCAACTCGACCTGAGAGTTTGAGGGAGTCTATAAATAGAACCCTTGATTTCATGACCCGAAGGAGGAAGATTTGATTCACGACGAAGTGCTGCCAAATTCAGGAGCCATCTACATCCAGGAGGAGCTGCTTCCCACGTCCATCTTCCAAGTCAAGGGAGTAATTTTGGGTTTTAGCTTGTCAAGATCATCATTATTGCATGCTCAAGTTTCCCTTGGTTTTATCAATCAAAAGCATTGTCCCTCCTCTTCCTCCACGTTTTTCACTGTTGCTAAGCATACACATATCCTCCTAAACTTAAAAAACGCCCAGAGGGGTTAAAAAACCAACAACTCCCCGGTAATCCCCTCTCCTTTTGATGTTCTTAAGCTTTTTAAGGATTGATGCTATACTTATGTTGAGGGCTAATTGAGGTTGTGTTGTTTTGCTTTCTACATCCTTGGCAGGTTTTACAGGATCACTAGCACGAGGCCCAAGCCTTCTAGCCGGCTGGAAGGGTTGGAGTTCAAAGAATTCACATCTTTTCACTGCAGGTTATCTGACGGTCAGGTGCAGGAGCGTTATTTCTTTCTGGCGGTCTATCGCACGACCGTTACTTCTAAGCGACGCACAGGGTTTGGACCGTTATTTGCAAGTTGATCTGCAGGCTTTCCTTGGTTTTCTCTCCCGTGGGCGGGTGTTTCATCCACCTACTTCCAAGGTATATTCGAGTCTTTGACTCGTGTTTACTTTGGTGGCGATCACGACTTTCCTTAGTGTTGGGCACTAGCTGTCTTTTTCATCAAATCTCTTTATTCCCCTTGATTGTTCCACCCCTAGCGGTGTGTTTTTATTTATCTTTGCTCCACGCCCCGGCGTGTGTTTTTGTTTTTCCCTTAGCGTAATTTGATTGAGATAGCATGCCCATGCTAGAGTTAGATTTGATTGCCTAGGTTCATGTTCACATGTGCATAGGTTAAGCTGATCTTTGGTAGTTTATTTATCATCTCGCCATATCATTTTTCAAAACCCTCACAATCAACAAAAAAAGAAAGAAGATAAGAAGAGATAGGTAAACAAACAATCAACACAGTCCTCCCAAGACCGCAGCCCCTAATGGCGGTCCTGGCCTGACCGCTAGCATCGCTTAGCAGTCAGTCGCAAGGTCGGTACTACCCTAAACTCAGATAAGAAAATAGTGGCCAGCCCCTGGCCGCTAATGCCTAAAAATGGTCATGCCCTGACCGCCAGCCCCAGGTGGCGGTCTATCGCGTAGCCGCTACCTGGAACCGACATAAAGGGGCAAATGGCGGCCCCCAGAGGACCGCCAGGGCTAGTGGCGGTCCCTGGTGTGACCGCCACCTGTCCGTAAATCTGAAAATGATGAGTTCGATGGAAAACTCCTTTCCACGCCCCGTTCACACCCATGTGAAGGGAAAAACAAGGGGAAACTAGTCCCCAACCTCTCTAGCACTGAGAGGACCCATTTAAACCCCAAAAATGCGGTTAAAACCCTAGATCTGGCTCACACCTCAAAATCGAGTATTTTCACCCCGGTGTGGAAATAAACCTACTTGGCTTGCATCGGGCTATCAAATTCATGGAAAGGGAAGTACACGAGCTAGGGATCCATCTCCCTACCTCCACCGAAGATTTGACGCCCCGTGGACGCCGTTCCATCGCGAAACGCCCACGAAACCCCCGCCGGTTCACGAACGCGCACCCGAGCTTCAACGAGCCACCACGCCTCGATCCTCGACCCGTCCTCATGCTCCTCGCCCCCATGTCGTCACCACCTCACCAGCCATCGCCTCCATCGGCCGCCCGGAGGAGAGGGGAAGAGAGAGTGTGAGAAAGAGAGAATGGGGAGAGAGAGGGGGTGAGGGGGATATTTATATAAGAAATTCTGGGATTTAAAAATTTCAAAAAAATATAAAAATAGAAAAAATACTCCCCACGATCCTCGAAAAATGCACAACACAGTGATAATATCCCGGAGTCAAAAAACGTAACAGTTCACCCTACACAAGGTTCCGAAGGTCGGATAGACAAAACACGCATCAACCGTAAAACTCAATCTGGGACCCACAAAAGCGATCCGAAACCCATGGATCCTTATCCGATAAATAACCCGAAAAAGTCTGGGGCATTACACGGGTGACCTACCCAGGGTGGCCCACCCGACCCCTAACCCTAATCGGGGTTAAGAAAAAAAATATTAAACAAGGAATAACCTCCTCGACTCCGGTTAACCTACCCAACCCAGGCTTAACCGGTTCTCAAACAGGGCCATATAGATATATCTCTCTCTCTTTTCTCCCTTGACCCTTTTGCCTCTCTATTCCTTCACACTCTCATCTCTTTCTCTTTGGAGTATCAACATCACTCTTGCGTTCTTTCTATTTTCCCGAGAGCTCCTAAGGGCTTCTCATCTCAGCAAGGGTTGTTCTACACCTAGTAAGTCTTCTAAGACCCATTCAAACTCTCCGACTTTGCCATTCTCTATAGACAACTGAGACCATCTGCCTTTCCTCCATCTTATTTTGAACATTCTCTAAGAGTGAGACTTGGAAGAGTAGGACGGGAAGCGAGAGGAGGCACAAGAAGCTATGGATCACCAGTTTCTCTTTGAAGGTGGGGCATCTATGCACGAACTAAGCATGAGCCTTAAGTCTAGCTTCTTCGATCTATCTTCTTAATGGTTCCCAAATGTATGAACAACATATTATGTGTTCATATCAAGTCGAGACTTGTGTTTCGATATCTCTAAGTCTTCTCTAAGTACTTTACGAAGATTTTCATGTATAATAAGACCGTTTCTAAGAATAATAAACCTTACATTGCATGAGAATAGGGTGATATGGACAAAATGTCCACTACATGTCATGCTTAATCTAGAAACTAGACCTTATTGTCTAGTCGAGCCATGTTTCTTCCTTGGAACTCTTGCTCGAATGTGCAAACAAAAGGGCTACCTAGTGGAAAGGGCTACCCGGAATAAGTGTTTTGGAGGGGATTTCTGGCATGAAGCCCCCTATAGGTGCAGCCACCTAGAGCGTGGAGCCACATTTGTATATTCTTTATGTGCTTAGCTTATGATCCATGTCTCATTTTTAAGCTCTAATTGCTTTGCTCGATATGTTGAAAACGTGGATACGAGCTCATGTTATATATATACGTATACAGGTTATGCCATCTTATGCAAGTTAAATGTGCTTCTATGCATGTTGACCCATTGTTCTCGCATGTTGACCATCTTGATAAGAAAACATGTTACGAATACCATGCATGTAAATGACAGACGTGTTAAGCACTTTCTTTACCAAGTTTTATACGTACAAGTTCGTGCTACAATTCTAATGAAAGCTTTGTTGACAGATCATGTTACAAGTTAAAGTTCTTCCATGATAGTCTTAATTAATAAGTCTAGTTTATATGTTTTCATCCTTAGCCTTGATAGCATTGGACGGTGGTATGGGACACCCCCATTGCTGTTCCACCTACTCTTACATGATTGATTATCCATGAGTTTTTCCTAATTATTGACCCTAAATCATGTAGTTACATTTATTATAATTATATAATGTGAAGAAGATAAGCTTTTCTGCAAGGCTGTTCGATTTTAGAATAACTATGAAATGTATGAGTGGTATGTCGACGGGGTAGAGATTTATGGTGGTGTTAGAAGTCTTACTGAGTCATTGTACTCAGTATGTTCTCTTACTATTTTAGGTGCTGGCCAGGCAGAGGAGTGAATGGCAGGGTGGTTGCAGGTGTCACTATGCAAGAAGGTGGGTGGAACAAGGATTTCTTCGGTGGCATGCTATACCAAGACTTTTGGTGCTATGAAAATTGTTTGGGAGAACTGTAATTGTTTTTTTTGGGTTGCTCATGTGGGCTCTTGTATGACACATTTACATTAACTGTGGATTATGATTTGAGAATTAGTCTGGTTTGTTCACTTCATAGGTTGTAGCTAATTGTGAATCGTTTTATTTCATGGAATGTAAATGACTCAGTCACTCAGATACTACTACTCTCGGCCATGTATGTCATGTGCCATGCCCTGTGTTTTCGCTTTTAGCGGGGCATGACATATTCACACATATTGCCTGCATGTTCTCTTTTCAGTGGGATTTCTTCATTAGTGCTTTGGATCCAAAGCATATATTGATTTGCTTCCAATCTTATGATGATCATCTGCAAGTTCTTTTTTGGGAATCTCTTTATGTCTAGGGCAAGTTATTCAGATTCTTCAAGTGGACAATGGACTTCTCTCCTACTGCTAATTTCCTAGTCCTACTAGTGTGGATTGAATTTCCCAGCATGCCGCCGAACTTTTACCAAGAGTCGCTCCTCTGGTCCATCGCGCAACATGTGGGATGTGTTTTGAAGATTGACCCATTCACCAAAAACTTATTGAACACCATAGCTGCAACGGTATGTGTGGAGTTGGATATCTCTAAACTCTAGCCTAGTCGTGTTTAGATTGGCTATCTAGGGGAGGGGGTTAGTAGCTGGTATCCTACTCGGAGTTGCCCTCCTTTTTCCCCACTTGCCATCGGCTAGGACATGAAGAATCCTTATGCAAGAAGATGGCGTGCTCAGATGGTCCTTCTAAGGAGGTTCACCTTGTAGGTGTGCCATGCAATAGTAAGGATGCAAACTTGGGCCACCAAAAAAAAATAAATCTAACAAGTAGAATATGCGATGGCATCCGGTAGCTCATGGTTTGATGGAGGTCATGGAGTATCAGAGTAGGGTTGGAGGTGAGGCCACGGATGTGCCATCTTCCTTCGATTGTGCAGCATCAGTCAAATCTTACAAGGCAACCCTGGCTATGGTCATCACTGATGATGATGAGCGTGTTAGGCTGACATCTTTTTGAATCTTTAGCATCCTTTGAAAATTAACTAATTTTGGTGATAACAAAACAAACAACAAAACTAATCAACAATTTGCACCGAAATAGATAAACTTGAATCTATGAAAAACATAGTTGTTATTTAGACCAGATAGCATAAGCACTGGTGATGGGGACATCACCTGCAGTTCCCTATGACCTGGTTCGTCGCTTCATCCCAGAGATGCGTAGACTCCGCCGTCGCCTTGTTTTGAGTCATGTTATATATTTTTCCCACTTTTATTTCAGTCATATCTATGTATTTTTCAATTTATTTGAGTCTTATCTTTAATTTTCTAGTCATAGACCCTTGGTTTGCTCCCTTGGATAGCAAGGGGCATTTTATGTAAAGCCAAGGGCATTGTGGTCATGTAAAAAGATGGGCTCCTATAAATAGGATCCCTTGGGCTCCTATAAATAGGACCCCTTGGGCTCATGAGAGAACTAATGAATAAATGAGAAAATTAGAAATTGAGCATTTGAATTCCCTCCTTGAGTGTGTTTCCCTTGGTGAGAGGCTAAGCTTGGGTGAGAGGCCCTTGGGAGTGAGAGACTCCCCTTATCACCCTATCCCCCCTCTTTCCCTCTCCACCTCAAACCTATGCCCCCCTCCCTCTCTCCCTCCTACCTGTGCCCCTTTCTCTCTCCTTCCGCTCCACATCATCTCTACATCACCCCCAAGCCTGCCACGTCATCCCCCACCTCATCCCTTGATCGTCACCTCACCCTGCCCTTCCATCTTCCCAAGGGTGCATTTATTCCCACCCCCTCCCCCATACACCCTTCCACATCTCCCATTACTCCCTCACAGCCACCCAAGCAACCCTTCATCCCCCCTAGGCAACTCTTCACTCCCCAACACATCCCATCATCTTCCCAAGATGGCCCTCCATCTCCCCTAGACACCCCTTGGCATACCCAAGACCCCCACCTTCAATTCCCACCAAAACCACCACTAATTAGGCTGCCACCACATCTCTCTCCCTACTGTAGACACGCCAAAATTGACGTTACTTTGAGTGCATCTCATATCGCCTTGTAATGCCCCAATTTGACCCTCAAATTAGTTCTATTTGAGTGGTTTTTCTCACTTTTCTTGGATTTCTTCCTTTTTTCCCCTTTTCTTATTTTTTCCTATTTTTCTGGATTTTTCTGGATTTTCTGGGCATTTTTCTCCTATTTTCTTGAATTAACGGCTTGACGTGGGGCGTCTTTTAAATAACGACTTAGGCTTGGGCGTTTCTTAAAAAATTGACGACTATATTGGAGGGCGTCCATTCTTTCAAATTCCTATTTTTCTGGATTTTTCTGGGAATTTTTCAGAATTTTTCGAGAATTAACGACTTAAAAGGGGGCGTTATTTTGAATCTGAAAATAATAAAAAATTAAACAAAATGAATTCACGCCTTAAACAAGGGCGTGTCTTTTAAATTGAATATTTTAATATTATTTTTTTAATCCCTTTGAGAGGTGATTTGGTGACCTTCCGGGTGTCAGAAAAATTCACAAAAATAGTCGTTGGAATCAGGGCGACGAGATGCACCTCCACCTAAAAAATGAGAAAATAATATTGAGAAATGAAAAATGGCCCTATTTTGAATATTTTGAATTAACGTCCTTGGCTAGGGCGTGTTTTAATTAACGCCTTTGAATCAGGCGTGTTTCACAATTTTTCAAATAAATTCTAAAATTTGATTTTTGAATTAACGCCTTGATCTAAGTCGTGTTTTAATTAACGCCCTTTGGATAGGTCGTCAATTCTTGAATTAACGCCCTTATTCAAGTCGTGTTTCAGTTTCGGGTTCCAAACGAACGTAGCCTTTCCCCAGAGAGTCACTGCTTCGTTTGGGCTCTTGCCCAGTCTAATCCTCTCCTATTTTGGACTCTTGCCCGTTCTTATCTCCTTCCTTTAGACTCTTTCCTTCTTATCTCTTTTCTATCTTATTAATAGAGTTTTCCGAGCTCTGTTAACGGGTTGGATTCCGAAGGCTTCTGACCCTTGGTTTTTCTTTTGTTCTTTCTTCTTCTCTTCTGTTTTTTTTCTTCTTCTATTCTTCTTCTTCTGCCGTCTTCTTCTTCTCCCGTCTTCTTCTTCTTCCCATGCTATTCTTCTTTCCCCTTCTTCTTCTGTTTTGTTTTATTTTCTCTTCTGTTCTCTTCTTTTTCTTCTGTTTGTTCTTCTTTTTACAGGAACCGAAGGGGCTTTTTTTTGGCTAAGGAGGAGGAGTTTCAACATCAAGTCTTCATCCCTTTTGAAGCTTTCTCCCCATTGAGCATTCAAGCCAAGGAGCACCGATCACAAACAAGATTTTTTATCTCATCTCCTTTTCACTATCTTGTATTTTTATTTAATTCATGCATGCATCATATTCTATTGTTCTATTGATTTATTATTCCCAACCACGTTGAGGCTCCCCTTTAGTGCAACTCTTGCACTCTTTCCCCTATTCTATTTTGCATTCATCATACATCTCCCATCCCTTTTGCATAGGGGTTTAAGGGCAATCCCCTTAAGGTGTGTTCTTTTACATGTTTTCATGCTCATATATTTTTATTGAATTTGATGCTACACCCACCTTGTTTCTAATTCAATTCTTTTGGTGGTATTTGTTTGTTTTGCAAGGGTAATAAAAGCAAGAACTCTCTTCATCGGCCGGCCGATTTGAAGAGAAAGGAAGCACTCACATCCCCGCACTCTAAGGTATTTTTCGCGATCTCTCCCATGCTTTCATTGTTATATTTTTGAGGCCTCGCGTCTCTGGCGATCACATCCCCTTGTGCACCTCGTGCATATATTTTCCTCCATATTGATGCTTATTGCATGTCTTTTCTTTGATATTTTTCTTAAGTGGATTATTCTAAATTAGAGATCTACAAATTGGCGATCACGGTGGGACCCTTTGTGTTCTTCTTTCATTACCCTTTCCCCTTAGGCACCCGCGCGTGCCGTCTCCCCTATTGCACCCTCGGTGCGTCTCCTTTTGTGCCCCTCGGGCACCCTCCACTTGCATTGTACTCTCCCACTTGTGATTTGTTAGTTTGATAGGTTTTTGTTTAGAAAGTCCTTTTTTTTAAATAAAATTGATGAGCATGCTTATTCTATTGATTGCCATGATTGTGTGATTGGGTGTTGATACTGCCGGCCGCGAAGTTTTTCTGGGGAAAGTGAATTCACGCCTCTGGAAGAGGCGTTTTTCTTGATTTAACGCCCTAAGCAAGGGCGTCTGCTTCCTATTTCACGCCCTCTGATAGGGCGTTTTCCAGCACATTTCTGGGTGTTCTTGCTTTATATTGATGCATGTGAATTCACGCCCTGCTACAGGGCGTCTTTTACTTTATTAGCGCCCCACATTAGGGCGTGTCTTTTGATTTGACGCCCGTTGAATAGGGCGTCCTTTTATTGGTAGCGCCTCACCATAAGGCGTGTTTTACTCTGCCCCTGGGCCCCCACGTTGATTCACGACAGTCACACCGTCGTGTCCTTGTTTAGTAGCGTCCCCTTCCAGGGCGTGTTTTTACTGTGGGTTTCCAGAACCCCCCGGCTGTGGTTTTTCATGATATTTCATGCTTATCTTTGTTGATTGATTATATTATTGTGGTTGGCCTGTTTCCCCTGCTGCATTCATATTTGCATTTTGGTTTGGGAGCCCTCCTCCTCTTCATTAGGATCCACACACCCTCTTGGAATCGGGACGACCCTCCATTGAGCATTCCGTCTCTTTGGACCGGAAATCCCTTTTCCAAGCCTCCGTAAGTCCCCGCACCCGTGGATTCCCTCACGGACGCCGGGCAGGTTGTACCCTTTTGAAGTCCCGAGTTAGTGGCCTATACGGTGAGAAAGTGTTCCTAGTTGGCATTGAAGTTCAAATCATATTGAAACTAGGTTCCCCCCTTGTGCGAATCATTCCAAACTTTGCTAAAATCTTTAATTCACCAAGGTTCAAACAAATAAAAATCAAGGTAACCATTCCAACTTGTGTGTTTCTTTGCAAATTGTTTGCACATTATTTGGATTGCGTAATGCCTTATTTTGATAAACAAAACAACATGTTCAATTCAATTCATGAGGATATACAACCTAGCACATCTTATAATCCTCACCTTCAACATGTTCAACATAATTCTCGCCATCTCTCCAAGGGACCACATTCTCACTATTATGGTCATGCCCGACCCATGGGCAATGTCCATTCTCATGGTCCCCCTCCTCAATTGCGAGCCCCTATTCCCTCGGGATCGTCTCCTCCCAATGACGAGAAGGTCTCCCGAATCATCCATGCATTGGATCATCTCACCCCTCAACAGATCCAAGCCCTTAAGGCGGCCGTTGAGGGTGCATCTCATTCACCTCCATCTTCTAATCCTATTCGGGTGGCCCATCACCCACTTCCCTCTTCTATTCACACTCGGGTGGCCCATCACCCACTTCCTTCTTCCACTCATATTTCTAATCGGGTAGCCCATTACCCATCTCCTTCTATTCATGCTTCCTCTCGGGTGACCCATCACCCGCCTCCTTCTATTCCTCCTCCACCGCGGCCCCGAGGCCCATTTATTCCTTGCAATCCGGCCCATCCGGATTCTTCCATGGGCCGGCCCATTAATTCCCCTCCACGGCCTTTTTATGCGTCCCTTCCTCCTTCAAGGCCCTGCCAGCCCTCGGTTGTTCAAGTCACACCCCTCCAACAATCTCTGCTTGATAAGATTACTTTGATGGAGGAACAAATAAAGAGGGTCACGGCTCCTCCTACTCCAGTCAATCCTCTCCATGCCGCTTTAGACGAGATTACAAAGATGGAGAGAGAATGGAAAGACAGGAGGGATGATTACGGCGTCGGCGGTTCAAGTGAGCAAGAGCCGACACTCGAAGTATCCGAGGCAGTATACGATGATGATGAAGCTCCGCAGGCACCCCTTCCGAGTTTCCTTAACTTTCCGCTTTCCCCATTTTCATTCGATGAACCCCCTGCTCAGGAGGAAACCACTCCTAATTCAACCCCTGTTTATGAGACCAGTTGGTGTTACGACGATGGGTCGATATTCCAATCGCCCACACCGGCACATTGTGAGTCTCCTACTATCCCTGACGCTGCTTACATTACACCTCCACCAGTTATACCATCAAACTTCACACCATCAACCTCCCCTGAGTCTTCCATCAAACCTCCGCCCATTAAACCCTTAACCTCCATACCATCGGCCTCCATTGAGCCCACCGTTGAACCTTCCCCAATTAACCTCCCATTACCTCCACCTCGACCTTCCATTATCCCTTTAAAACCCACTTTGCCTATTTCACCATTGAACCCTTTACCCTTACCCATGGCTAATCCTGAGCAGGATCCACCCCTTTTTGCACCCGAGCCCATCCCGACTGCTTCCGAGCAAGGGGAGAAGCTCGACGTGTTTGAACCTCCGCCCCCATTCACCCATTTGCCAACACTTTCCATTATAACTCCACCATCCACGGAGCCTTCCGCCTCCGCCTCACCTCCCTTTGTTACTCGGAAGGGGCGTGCTTCTGCAGCTACTTGCGCCAAGGATAAGCAAGAGCCGGGCAAGAAAACTTTGGCCACGGCCGTGCCATTCGAGATGCAAGAATTCATTTGCCGGATGCCAATCCGGGTTATTGTGCCAATCACGGCCGAAGAAGTCAAGTCGCCGCCATGCCGGGCATTGATGCCGTTTAAGGGTCGGGCAGGGCACCCCTTGTTCCAATTTCCGAATTCCGAATTCATTACTCCTTACAAGGGGCGAGTGCCCATTTTGCTCAACTTTCCATATATACCACATTCAATGGGCAACACGACGCTCCCCGTTCCAACTCTCCAACTCCCTCACATTGTTGATCTTTGCCTTCAAAGGGGGTTGCCACTTATTGAAGCTTCTTTTATTGAGCCAATTGGCTGTATTCTTTCACTGCCGTGGAGGGGCAGTTATCTTAATGCTAAGGAGCCATCCCTTATTTGTTCCACTTTCTATTCATCCATGTCTATCACTTTTCCTTCATGGGCCATTCCCAGGGTTAGGAGGAGGATCTCATCCTCTCACCCTTCACATCATTCATCTTCTTTGCATCTCCTTGCATTCACGCATTCATTGCATTCATCACATCCATCATTTTGCAGGCATTTGCACCTCCTAATCCCCGGGTTTCCAAACCCGTATCTCCCCCGTCTTCCGGCACCGCCGGACATTCCGCAATTCTCATCTTGTTCATCTTCATCCGCTTTAATCGGGCATGACGCCCTTTTCCATCTCATTCCTCCGGAACCTCCGGATTCTCCACTTAATTTTCTCCACTTTTTCCCGGGGCACAACGCCCCTTTCCACTTTATTCTTTCTATTCCTCCGGACCTTTTCCTCGGGCACGACGCCCCTTTACATTCTCTTATTCCTCCGGAACCTCCGGATTCTCATGCCTTTTCTGATTCTATTCCTCCGGAACCTCCGGACTTTCCCCTCGGGCATCGCGCCCCTTTCTATATTCTCCCTCCGGAACCTCCGGATTCTCCACCTAATTGTCTCCGTCTTTTCCTAGGGCATGACGCCCCTTTCCATCTCATTCCTCCGGAGCCTCCGGATTCTTCCCTTGTCCTTTCAGGGCATCGCGCCCCTTTCCCGGTTATTCCTCCGGAACCTCCGGACATTCCCCTCGGGCATCGCGCCCCTTTCTATATTCTTCCTCCGGAACCTCCGGACTTTCCCCTCGGGCATCGCGCCCCTTTCTATATTCTTCCTCCGGAACCTCCGGACTCTCCCCTCGGGCATCACGCCCCTTTCCATCTCATTCCTCCAGAACCTCCGGACCATCCATCTTTCTTCCGATTCATCTTTCTGCTCCTCCGGGATATCGTCTCCTTCATTTTCTTCTTCCTTTTTCATCATCTTTTTCCATATTTCTTCCGAGGGCATCGCGTCCCTTCTTTCGTTATCCCTCCGGAGCCTCCGGATGATTTCTCCTCTCACGATCCTCCTCTGCCTCCGGACCCTCCGGATCCGCCTCTTTCCATCTATCAATTTCTTCATCTGATTCCTCCTAATCATGGGTCCGACCCAACTTCTTCCACATCCACTGCCTTGGGCATCTGCCCTTTCTCCCACTGCTTCCGAGGCTTTAGTCCTCACTCCACCTTCTAATTCTCCGCTTCTTCTGTAGACTGTTCCATGTGATCAGGGTCTCCGCACCTTAGTGAGGGAGTTCTAGCCCTCGCCTCTTTTCCTTTTCTCCTTATTCGTCTGAGTCTGGTTTGAGCACCACTCATTCTTGTTAAGCCACTCCCAAATCCTTTGCTTCCAATCCTTTTGACTGCCAAAGAGGACAAATCCCATGATGATCAACCTCTCGCAGCAGCTGCTTCTACAAAGGTTGCAAGGTAACATATTGGCGTAAGTAAGCATTTTTATGATATCATTTCCTCATTACTTCACGCATGATATTCAAAATGAAGTGCTTCTTAACAAGATTCAAAAGTGGTGTTTTAAACCTTTATCTTAAACTTTTGAATTCTCATTAAAAAAAAAAAGAAAAAAGAAAGAGTCTTTAGACTTTCTTTCGCAGCACCTTTGGTTAATAAGAACCCGCGCTGGGAATTCTACATTCTCTCCCCGCTTGTTAAGAGTACCCCTTAGCTGGGCATTCCACACACTTCACGGCGTCCTTAGTCGGCTCCTTTGGTTAAAACACCGTTGCTACTTTGGCCATGCCATGAGTATATCTGAAAGTCTTTTTCTCTTCTTTACTCGGCCGAATGCAGGTGCAAGAGGTTGACGGATGAGATGACCAACCTTGGTAATCCCCAATACGAGAGGAGTCTCAAATAGGGGCAGTCTTGACCCAAAATCAACATCAATATGAGTTTTTATATGAGCTTCATTATACATCTAGCCAAAAGGGCTATTATGAAAATCAAATCAACATTTTGATACAAAAGTATGAATTATGGCATGTCAAGAGGGCAAAGTCCCCGCAGGGAAAACCCTGGTCGTATGCATGTCAAGGGTCTGAAAAGCAAAGGCACAAAGCCCCGGCACAACAGACTACCTCTTTGAAGGGAACACCTTGGAAGGAATTCAAGTCCCGATATCTCCCATCCTGCACAAAGTTTATCCCCAATTATTCTTCTCTTCTCCCTCCAAGACCGAATGTTTCTCGGATATGGCCTTGGTAGGGGCACCGTTAATCAAAGACGGTCGGTTATAGGATGCCGCTTTCAATGCACGTCCAGCTCTGGGCAGTTTTTAGCGAAAAGGGAAGGAACAAGGACCCCTAGCCAGTGGTTCAGAACACCCTTTGATGCTGCATTAACAATATTTCCAAAATTCCACAAAAATTTGAATATTTCCAAAATCTCCACAAAAATTTGAATATTTCCAAAATCTCCACAAAAATTTGAATATTTCCAAAATTCCACAAAAATTTGAATATTTTCAAAATCTCCACAAAAATTTGAATATTTCCAAAATTCCACAAAAATTTGAATATTTCCAAAATCTCATAAAAAATTTACATATTTCCAAAATCCAAAAATTTTGCATTGTATTTTCTGATGGTGTTTTGCAGGAACAACTTTCCAAGGACCGAGAGCCCGGGATGAGTCCTCCCTCCACTCATTGTTATCAATCCATTGATTCTTCCCGACATTTTTCATGACTTGCCGCTGGGCATTTGATTATCAATTCCTCATATCTCCCTGGGCATTTTGATTGTTACATCTCCCGGTTATCATCTTGATTATTCATCTCATTATCATTCAATCAACTCCTGCTAATTTTCCTGATCATTTGCCACTAGGCATTTTCTTGATTTTCAATCATTCAGCTCCAATTTTGATTCGCCAGATTGTCTCCTCATGACAACATAACAAATAATGATGCTTTGCAATGCCTTGCTATTCATGTTATCCATGCTTTGCCCTACTATGTGTTATTCATGGCTATTGATGCTTTGCTTTGATGTTATGCTTGCTATGCTTTAAAGGTCTTATTCATTGCTTATTATGTTTTATATCTTGGCTGATGAATTTTTGAGCGCAGGATAAGAAGCTGTTGGTCCCACCGACTGGGCATCATCATCCCAAGCCCCACGGTGCTGACACCTCATTTCTCAGTTCCCCTATGCTCATTGCTATCACCATCCCCCTGTATGCATTCTACTATATGTTATTACGCTATTATATTATATCAAGGACCTTGTGGCTTTGGTAAATCTGGGATTGGAGTTCCCCTTCATCAAAAACAATGATGATTCCAGAGGAGTCTTAGTCATACGGATAGGCCGTTGAGCCGTCCAAGGCTGGGGACGATGGTTCCCTTTTACGAGTTGGTGCGCGGATAAACATGCTTCGGCTTAGTATCAGCTCGCAGAATCGGTTTCTTGACCCAGTCTTGGCAGTTTAACAATATTATCCTTGATTATTCTATATTTTTATTTGATTTATTTTTCCATTTAAACCCAGCATGCATTCATGTAGGAATTTGAAACAATTGTTGAAAAATCATTCTGATAAGCTGGTGCTGAGAGTTGAATTGATCTAAATTTTTCCCGATATGAGATATTCATTGCTGAATTGTGTCTTTAGTTCGTTTTGTCGCCGTTTTGGGTCATTTTCTCGAAAGCTCCTTGTTTGGATTTTTATCATCTTATTTTTATCTCCTTTCCTTTGATCCACCTTGGCTGCAGCACGTCCACTGGCTGGTAACCGCTCCCCAATGGTGAAACTTGCAGGTTTGTGACCTGAGGTACTTCCACCGCGCTGGAAGTTGATCATTTTATTTTATCTCCTTCGTGCACCGCGTGCACACCTCCCCCTTTATCCAAACATTGTTGATTTCGTTGGATTTCCCGAGATTGCTTCATCTCGAGCTTTTGATTTCATTCTCATCAAGTGATGTCGATTGCGTGTCTCATCACACCTTGGCATCTACTTTTCAGTTTGCTACGCTCCCTTGCAAAGCAGACGCCAAGGCGGGGCAGCTGTAGACACGCCAAAATTGACGTTACTTTGAGTGCATCTCATATCGCCTTGTAATGCCCCAATTTGACCCTCAAATTAGTTCTATTTGAGTGGTTTTTCTCACTTTTCTTGGATTTCTTCCTTTTTTCCCCTTTTCTTATTTTTTCCTATTTTTCTGGATTTTTCTGGATTTTTCTGGATTTTCTGGGCATTTTTCTCCTATTTTCTTGAATTAACGGCTTGACGTGGGGCGTCTTTTAAATAACGACTTAGGCTTGGGCGTTTCTTAAAAAATTGACGACTATATTGGAGGGCGTCCATTCTTTCAAATTCCTATTTTTCTGGATTTTTCTGGGAATTTTTCAGAATTTTTCGAGAATTAACGACTTAAAAGGGGGCGTTATTTTGAATCTGAAAATAATAAAAAATTAAACAAAATGAATTCACGCCTTAAACAAGGGCGTGTCTTTTAAATTGAATATTTTAATATTATATTTTTAACCCCTTTGAGAGGTGATTTGGTGACCTTCCGGGTGTCAGAAAAATTCACAAAAATAGTCGTTGGAATCAGGGCGACGAGATGCACCTCCACCTAAAAAATGAGAAAATAATATTGAGAAATGAAAAATGGCCCTATTTTGAATATTTTGAATTAACGTCCTTGGCTAGGGCGTGTTTTAATTAACGCCTTTGAATCAGGCGTGTTTCACAATTTTTCAAATAAATTCTAAAATTTGATTTTTGAATTAACGCCTTGATCTAAGTCGTGTTTTAATTAACGCCCTTTGGATAGGTCGTCAATTCTTGAATTAACGCCCTTATTCAAGTCGTGTTTCAGTTTCGGGTTCCAAACGAACGTAGCCTTTCCCCAGAGAGTCACTGCTTCGTTTGGGCTCTTGCCCAGTCTAATCCTCTCCTATTTTGGACTCTTGCCCGTTCTTATCTCCTTCCTTTAGACTCTTTCCTTCTTATCTCTTTTCTATCTTATTAATAGAGTTTTCCGAGCTCTGTTAACGGGTTGGATTCCGAAGGCTTCTGACCCTTGGTTTTTCTTTTGTTCTTTCTTCTTCTCTTCTGTTTTTTTTCTTCTTCTATTCTTCTTCTTCTGCCGTCTTCTTCTTCTCCCGTCTTCTTCTTCTTCCCATGCTATTCTTCTTTCCCCTTCTTCTTCTGTTTTGTTTTATTTTCTCTTCTGTTCTCTTCTTTTTCTTCTGTTTGTTCTTCTTTTTACAGGAACCGAAGGGGCTTTTTTTTTGGCTAAGGAGGAGGAGTTTCAACATCAAGTCTTCATCCCTTTTGAAGCTTTCTCCCCATTGAGCATTCAAGCCAAGGAGCACCGATCACAAACAAGATTTTTTATCTCATCTCCTTTTCACTATCTTGTATTTTTATTTAATTCATGCATGCATCATATTCTATTGTTCTATTGATTTATTATTCCCAACCACGTTGAGGCTCCCCTTTAGTGCAACTCTTGCACTCTTTCCCCTATTCTATTTTGCATTCATCATACATCTCCCATCCCTTTTGCATAGGGGTTTAAGGGCAATCCCCTTAAGGTGTGTTCTTTTACATGCTTTCATGCTCATATATTTTTATTGAATTTGATGCTACACCCACCTTGTTTCTAATTCAATTCTTTTGGTGGTATTTGTTTGTTTTGCAAGGGTAATAAAAGCAAGAACTCTCTTCATCGGCCGGCCGATTTGAAGAGAAAGGAAGCACTCACATCCCCGCACTCCAAGGTATTTTTCGCGATCTCTCCCATGCTTTCATTGTTATATTTTTGAGGCCTCGCGTCTCTGGCGATCACATCCCCTTGTGCACCTCGTGCATATATTTTCCTCCATATTGATGCTTATTGCATGTCTTTTCTTTGATATTTTTCTTAAGTGGATTATTCTAAATTAGAGATCTACACCTACCCCTCCACCAATCTGCGACCATAACTCCCATCCCTCTCTACCATAGAACCTTCTCCCTCTCCCAAGCTCCTTTAGACCAAGCAACACCACCCTCGCTCTCCCCTCCTCCTTCATTCCGTCGCCAAGATCAGCCGACGACACCCACTCGGTAGCAGACTCTCAGGTCTGTGACCAGACCTTTGCTCTCCTGCAACTTGGTCGACTTCGATGCCCCGGTAGTACCCCAGGCCATGACAATCGATGGGAAGCTTCCCCAACATGTCCCCGACAACCCTCACTTGAGTCGGCATTCGCCCCGTGGCTGGAACCACCGGGAACGGCCGCCCTATCCAGACTGCGCAGCAATGATGAGCTGTAGAGCAGAAAGCTGATCTTCGGCATCCTGCAGCTTCCTCGGTCGATGACAGGAGCCCAAATTTACGTCTTCTTTAACTCCCAATACTCCCCATCACCTCCCTCTTTCACTTCCAGAGAGATTCGGCCCCGGCAACGACCCCTACGCAAACTGCCAGATCCTGTCTGCACAGACAGACCCGGGGAATTGGCTTTGCCACCACTTCTCCCACATTCCGTTGACCCCGACTCACCCCTATAGTTCTTGATGCCGTCCTTGGGAACCCTCGGAAGGCCTGACTCGAAGAACGTCAGCCCCGACATGGTGGTATAGCTTCTGCAAGGGACAGACTTGCAGCAGTCCCAGTCTACCGGCGCACACGTGGCAGCATGACGCTCACATCCCGAAGCTCCGGCGACCTTCCAAGCAGGTTAGTAGTGATCTCGGACATCCCTGGGATCCCCTTCAGCTACTTGGGGCTCTGTCGGCAGCGACACGCTACCCCTGCCCCGCTCTTCATTACCTACAACCAGTTGCTCCGGACCGGGCTGGTCTGCTCCTCCTACGGGGACCTACGACATTGAACAGTAGCACCCTCGCTCGGCTCCAACACTGCATGACGATCAACAGCGGGATCCCGACCCTCCCTCGAACTGCCCCCACCTCGCCAACCACTCCCACGATGGACCGGCGGTCAGCAGCAGCTTCAGCGAGTGTCTGAGTGCGGACTGGTTCAGACCGGCCAGACCGGGCCCGTCTCAGCTATCCCCCCCTCCCCGCGCCTGGCCGGCTGACAGCCCCTCCCTGCGTGGAGGTATATTTTGGTTGTAACAACCTACCCCCACCCCTGAGCCAACCCTTCTACGCGAGGAGTAGTGCTGTAACAGCAGATTGCAGGTCAAGGTTCACCGACGTAGCATGCGGGTTGCGTTCCCATGCTTCCCCGCTCGCCCCCATCTCCGATCGGGTCGGTTTCCTCAAACCAGCCAGGTAAGCGCTCTACCCTTGCTCTATCGTCTTGTTCATTCCATATTCTCTTACACTCCGTCGGTGAGGAAGAGAGCGCTTGGCCCGAGGCTCCACCCTCGTCGAGTGGCCACCGCGGTGAGAGAGTGGGAGTGAAACCCATGCCCTCTCGGCGTGAGGCCTGCCCCGTTGAAACGGGTAGCCATACCTAGGGGAGGGCAACCTAAGCCCTGCTGGCCCTCTACCAGCAAGGGACCTCTTCCACGATCTTGACTAAATATCCCCGGGTCACCCCGGGCTGGGTCGCGCCGCGTAAGTCTACTCGCCGATTTTAGTTTCGTGTTCGAATTGGTATGCTTGCCTCCATAAGTCCTTGGTGCATCGAGTCGGTCCCCATAGCAACCTTAGTGGTCTCACATCAAATTGATATCAGAGCAAGTCTTAGACTTGTTCCCACAAGTCAGGTCCTAGGGCTCGTTTGCATTAGTTTCACCCCTGTGCATTGTCATTACCCTCATTTTCATGACCACCCGTCGGGGTACCATATACCGGTCCGACTCGTCCACCTCAACCCCAACCATGGACCCCAATCCTCAAGAAGACCTTGCTGCTAGGGTAGATGGTATCCAAAACCAAATGAACATCATCACGGAGGCCGCCACAAGCATCCTCGGGAGACTTGATATCATGGTCAACCAGTCCGCCGCCTGGAATGTACCCAAGTCTGTCCAGTCTGGCCTATCTGCCCGGTCCCGACCAGCAGGTCGACTCACCCCCTGTAATGTCCCAAATTTTTTGGATATTTTTCAGATCAGGATCCATGGGTTTCAGATCACTTTTGTGGTCCCAGATTGAGCTTTGCGGTTTACGCGTGTTTTTACCTGTCGAGCCTTCAGAACCCCGTGTAGGGCGAACCGTTACATTCTCTAGCTTCGGGATATTACCAGCGCGTTGTACATTTTTCGAGGATCGTGGGAAGTATTTTTTCCTATTTTTTGTATTTTTTAAAAATTCTAGATTTTCTATTTAAACCCAACCCCTTTTCTCTCTCCCCATCTCTCATTTCTCTCCCTCTCCCTCTCTCTTCTCACACGCTCTCTCTTGTTGTGTGGGAATGGATGATCTAGAGGAGAGGGGTGAATAGATCTGCACCTCTTTTTTGAGATACAAACAGTTTACAGCGGAATAATAGAAGCTAGAGAATGAGCAAGTGCCTAAAGCACACGATGCAAGGATAAGGATGAGCAACGGCCTAAACAAACATCTAGCGCACGGGAATCACACAACCAAACCACTTGAATCAAGGATTTTAAGGTGGTTCAGACTCAAACCTGAGTCCTACGTCCACCCCTCACTCAAACCAAGTGAGGCTTTGTCACGTCCTGACGCGGAATATCGAGGGCGCGACGAGTCGTAAACACGCGTGTCGATCAGAGCATGTACAATTTTATTTCTAAAGTCAGAAATGAACGGGAAAATAATACTTTTATTCCATCAAAATAAAGTTTACATCACTAATTCATAAGCCATAAAGGTAAATTACAAACTTCCAATCCCAAAGTACATCATTCTTGTAAAAACACTAATGATCTACATAAACCTAGGTAAAAAGAAAAATCACTCTCTCACTCTTGTCCATTCCCTTGTTCATTTTCATTTCCTGCAACAATTAATCAAAACGTAGGGTGAGCTAAAAGCTCAGTAGGATTTTATATCTCTATGAACCAGGTAATCTTTAAGTATTAACACTTTAAGCAATTTTTGAAGTTGTATCGAGAAGTGTATGAACATGAATGGAATTGCCAAGTAATTGGAATAACAAGATATCAAGAGAAATTTTTAAGTAATGAATTTGAACAAGTAAAGAATTTCATGTAATTGGCCACTTCTTGCAAGTCAAGTAAATCAAGTATTTATCGAATAATCATGTAAACAAATAATCAATTACTAATAACGAAATGTGGAATGCCGTATCAAGTAAATCTATCATGCACTTCGGTGCAATGTCACACCGTTGGTCAATCAACTCCCATGGGCACAAGTACTTTCGGGCGCTCCCCCCAGGACCAGACCGGGCCCCATTAATGCGAGGCATTGAGTCATATGGATCAAAAGATCCCAAGTACGTCTAGACATCCACTTTAATGTATATGGCCAATGAATTTCAAGAAATAGGCTATTGTAAATAAGTACAGATCTGACAAAAATTCCAGAAGTTTCAAGAAATGTGGACAAAAGTTTTGAGGCATAATGTTTAACAACATTAAGTCGTGGAATTCAAGAACGAACGGTAACTAGGAAGAAAATTCAAGTAATTAGAATTATTGTAAATTTCATAGTCTAATCTGATGTGTATTTTTTTTAATTAAGTGTTTTAGGTAAGAAGTAAAATTTTCAGAATTTAAAATCCTGATTTTTGGTATTTACTATTTATTCATCAAAGTACTAGTTATTTGATAAGAAAATAGAGCTTGGGTACTAAAAATAAGTTTTACTTGCTGGAAATAAATTTCATGTGTCATTTTACTTCTGAGATGATAAGATAGACTTTTCATACTGGAATTAACTTTTTATCATGCTGAAAATTATTATTTAATATATTAATATGAATACTTAACATGCTAAATAATCCTCGTACACTAACTTACTGATGAGGTGACAACATAAGTTTACCATGCTGTTTCCTAAATTTTCTAATAACAAAAAAAATTATTTTATGCTGAGAAATAATTGTTATACATTTATTTGTTAATTATTTATTGAAAAAATAAGTTTATCATGCGAAAAATAATTTTTAAATAGCTTTAGCATGTTGAAATTAATGCTAACATGCTACAATAATCATGACATACTGTAAATGATTTTATCTTACTGAAAGTAATTTTTAGCATGCTGAAATTAATTTTTATATATTTATCTACTAATTTCTTGCTAGAAAAATATGCAAAAATCAGTTTTAAATAAATTTATCATGCTGAAAAATAATTTCCTATCTCAATATACAGAAGGTAAATTTATCATACTAGAAATAATTTTTAACATGCTGAAACTAATTTTTATGCATTACTTTACTAATAACACGATAAAATAGATTTTTACATGCTGAAAAATAGCTTAAAATAACTTTAATATGCTGAAAAAAAGTCTTAACAAGCTAAAATAATTCTAACATGCTGGAATTAATTTTATCATGCTGGAAGTATTTTTTTTTACATGCTGTAAATATTTTTCATGCATCAATTTACTAATAATATAGTAACAATATATTGTTTTCATGGAAAAAAATATTTTTATTCCACAAAATAAAAATTTTAACATTCTGAAAAATAATTTCAATATATCAATTTTTTTATAACAGATTTTTAGATGTTGGGAATAATTTTCATTCATTATTTTATCAATTATTTGGTAAAAATTAGATTTTTTCACACTGAAAATAGTCATTTAATATTGATTTTTTAAAGAGGCGTCCAGGCAGCTGGACGCCTTCTTAAAAATTATTTTAATACAATTTAAAAATTTTTATAAAGGGGTCCAGGCAAGTGGACACCCTCTTGAAATTATTTTAATAATTTTTATGGAGGCGTCCAGGCAAGTGGACGCCTTCATGAAATTATTTTAATATATTTTTTTAAAATTTAGGACGGAGGGAGAGTCTGTCTGAGCGCGTCTTAACTAATGGACGTGCTTTATGGACGCGTCCAGGTGGTTAGACGCCTCCTTAAATATTATTATATATTTTTACTTTTGAATTCTGGTCAATGTAGAAGCTGTTAAGAACGCGTCTTATCGGGGAGACACGTTCATTAACGCGGACTGAGTTTTAATAGCCACGATTTTCTTAAGAAAAAATGTGAATACCCTTCAATAAAATGCTAATAACTTGATCATTTCTCAATGAAATTTGGGGAAACATGTATCAATGGAAAGAGCATTGAAAAATACACAAGATAGCATGCTTTAATTAGAGTTAAGCTTGAGAGACACCTACCTTTAGACGGATCTAAAGAAATATCCCCAAATATAAAGAAACTCCTTGATCTTCCAAATCCTCCTTCAAATCTCCACTAATTCTTGCAACAGCATAACCTTAGCCTCCAGGGATGAGTTGAGGGTCGAATGGGGCTCTATTTATAGCCAAAACTTGGCCAATTTTGTCAAGATTTCTCACCTAATTCCACCTAACCCATTAGCTACGAATTAGAAGAAAATTCACATTTCTTCTCTTAATCTAACCTCATTTTGGTGTGAAAACAATGTGAAAACAACTAGTCCAAGGTGGGCTGTTAGGTAAGGGTTGATTTTTGAGTCAATCTTCTAGAAATTAGGTTATTTTAATCCCTTAAATATCATATTAAACACATGTTACGAATTTATGGCTATTTATCCTTTATTAAATCCTTTAATCCATTAATCCAACCCATTATGAATTATCCAATGGGCCAATTGTGATCCTACTCCATTATATGGACTTTTATTGGGCTTACTATGATTTATCTAAGACCTAAAGTAATTAATTTTCTATTTACTTCAAGTAAATTCAATAAACTAGCTTATTTCATATAGTAAAAATGTAATTTGATTATTTCATGAAAATTTTAATTACATAATGAAATTAAAAATTTTATTTCTCATTTTTAATTATCGGGTTTCTACATCCTCCCCCACTTAAAAGAATTTGGTCCTCCAAATTCACATTATATAATTAAAATTCAAAAATTCGAGTAGAAAGGTCGAATTTCTAACCTGAGATTAAATCCGGGTATTTCTTCTTGATGGATTCTTTTAATTCCCAGGTTGCTTCCTCGAATCCACGCTTACTCCATTGGACTTTCACCATCGGTATGGCCCGATTCCTTAGTTGGTGTAGTTTCCGATCAAATATCTTGATCGGTCTTTCTTCATATGATAAGTCCTTTTGGAGTTTCAACTCTTCAAATTGAATCACATGTGAAGGATCATAGACGTATTTTCTTAGCATGGATACATGGAATACATCGTGTACGCCGGCCAATTGAGGAGGTAAAGCCAACTTGTACGCCACTTCACCGATTCTTTCCAGAATCTCGAAAGGGCCAATAAATCTCGGACTTAGCTTTCCTTTGATGCCGAATCTTCTAATTCCTCTTGTGGGTGAGATCTTTAAGAAGACATGCTCCCCCACTTGGAATTCAAGGTCTCTCCTCCGATTGTTGGCATAACTCTTTTGCCGTGATTGAGCGACCTTTAGCCTTTCTTGTTTTAACTAGATTTTATCAGTTGTGTCTTGTACAATGTCGGGACCAATCAATCCTTTGTCACCAACCTCGCTCCAACATAGTGGCGATCTGCAGCTTCGGCCATATAATGCTTCGAATGGTGCCATTTGAATACTCGACTGATAGCTATTGTTGTAAGCGAACTCAGTCAATGGTAAATGTTCATGCCAACTCCCGCCGAAGTCAATTATGCAGGCTCTCAACATATCTTCAACAATCTGATTCGTCCTCTCGGTTTGTCCATCCGTCTGAAGGTGAAAAGCCGTACTAAACCTTAGTCTAGTACCCATAGACGATTGCAAACCCTTCCAGAAATGAGAGGTGAATCTCGGATCTCGGTCCGAAATAATAGAGCTTGGAATACCGTGTAGCCTTACGATCTCCTTGATATATAAGGCGGCTAGAACATCCACGGTCCATTTAATCTTGATAGGTAAGAAGTGAGCAGACTTGGTTAACCGGTCCACAATTACCCATATAGCATCGAAACCACTTCGGGTCTTCGGTAATCCAACTATGAAGTCCATACCGATACTATCCCATTTCCATTCCGGTATTTCGAGAGGCTTGAGTTTACCAGCCGGTTTGAGGTGCTCGGCTTTAACTTGTTGACATACCAAGCATCGACTTACGAACTCGGCTACCTCTCTCTTCATGTTCGGCCACCAGAATGTTCTCTTGAGGTCTTGATACATTTTTGTAGCACCGGGATGAATAGTGTACCTTGACCGATGTGCTTCCTCTAGGATTTTTCCCTTGATAGTAGAACAATCGGGTATACAAGTTCTTCCTTTGAATAATAACCTTCCATCATCAGCCACAAGGAAATCCGATCGTTGATCTAGTTTCTCTTTAATTTCAACGATCATCGGATCATCACCTTGCCGTTCCTTAACTTCCGAGAGTAACTCGGGTTGGAGTCGAATATTAGCAATAAAGACTCCGTCTTCCTTCTCCTCCATATTGAGGTTTAAGTTGGCCATTTGCTTAAGTAGATGCCATTCTTTAACCATCATGCTAGATAATAAAGCCATCGGCTTCTTGCTAAGTGCATCAGCTACGGCATTACCTTTTCGGGGATGATATTGTATAGAGAAGTCAAAATCCTTTAAATATTCCAACCACCGTCTTTGTCTCATATTGAGCTCCTTTTGAGAGAATAAATATTTGAGACCCTTGTGATCAGAATACACCGTAAAGGCTTCGCCATAGAGGTAATGTCGCCAGATCTTCAAAGCAAAGACCACAGCTGCAAGTTCTAGGTCATGTACGGGATAATTTTCCTCGTGCTTCTTCAATTGCCATGAGGAATAAGCTATGACCTTGCCATGTTGCATTAATACGCAACCTAGGCCAATTCCAGATGCATCAGCATATACTTCAAATCCTCCTCCTTCCATAGTTAATGTGAGAATAGGAGCAGTCGTCAGACAATCCTTCAAAGTTTGAAAGTTTTTCTCGCATTGCTCGGACCATATAAAATGATTCTCCTTCCTTGTCAATCTTGTTAAAGATACTGCGGTCTTTGAGAAATCCTTGATAAATCTTCGGTAATACCCAGCCAATCCCAAGAAGCTTCGGATTTCCGTCACACTAGTAGGCCTTTCCCAGTTCTTTACAGCCTCGACCTTTGAAGGATCGACGGCAATACCGTTTCGGGAAATTATGTGACCGAGAAAAGAAACCTCCTTCAACCAGAAATCACATTTGCTTAATTTGGCATAAAGCTTGTGATCTCTTAATAATTGAAGGGCCTTCTTGAGATGTTCTTCATGTTCTTCCTTGGACTTGGAGTAGATCAAAATGTCGTCAATGAAGACAACTATGAATTGATCAAGGTATGGCCTGAATACGCTGTTCATTAATTGCATAAATGCGGCAGGCGCATTTGTTAAGCCAAAAGGCATAACGGTGAACTTGTAATGACCATACCGACTCCGGAATGCCGTCTTGTGAATATCACCTTCCTTGATCTTCAATTGATGATAACCAGATCGAAGGTCGATCTTTGAGAAATATCGAGCTCCAGAAATCTGGTCGAATAATTCATCAATCCTCGGTAAAGGATATTTGTTCTTGATGGTGAGTTGATTCAATTGCCGATAATCAACACATAACCTCATTGAACCATCCTTCTTCTTGACAAATAAGACCGGGGCTCCCCAAGGTGAAGTACTTGGTTGGATAAACCCCTTCTCCAGTAATTCTAATAATTGATCCTTTAATTCTTTCATTTCCATGGCAGACATCCGATATGGAGCTTTAGAAACTGGTGCCGCTCCCGGAATTAAATCAATAGAGAATACCACCTCTCTCTCTGGAGGAATACCAGGCAATTCGTTCGGAAATACATCAGAATAATCCCGAACGATAGGAATGTCCTTTAGAATGGGTTCCGTATCCTCGGTCATTATGATAGAAACTAAGTAACCGGCACAACCCTTCCTTAATATTTTTTCGACTTTAAGGGCCGAAATGAGAGGTATGTGCTTGGAATGCCTGATACCCGAAAATAGAAGGTCGGGGTAACCCATGAAAGTTACCGTCCCCAACTTACAATTTACACTAGCTCCATGTGTAGATAGCTAATCGACACCCAAAATAATATCATATCCTTCCATCTCCATGCATACCAAATTAGCGGGTAAGTTATAACCGCTAATTAGAATTTCACTATCGGGATAGAAATATTTAATCTCCGTTCCCGTTCCAATAGGTGTAGTAATGGTAAGTGTAGAATCTAATGGAACAGGCTTCCTAAGTAAAAGACCAGCAAATCTTCTAGACATAAATGAATGTGTAGCTCCAGTGTCAAATAAGACAGAGGCAGGCTTGGAGTATATGAAAAGAGTACCTTCCACGACTGCTCCTTCCTCGGTAGGTTCCCCATTCTTTAGAGCTTGGAGTCTCCCTTGCTTCTTGGCAATAATTGGAAGCTTTACCGGGGATGGAGCTTGCTCATTAAGAAGAGGGCAATTCGGGATCCTATGCTCCCGACTCCCACATCGAAGACATGCGCCGAGCTTTCTCCAGCATTCCTCGGCTTTGTGTCCGGGCTTCTCGCAATATTTGCATAATTCCTTTGATGGCGTAGAGAAAGTAACAATTTGTTTGTCGAAAGTACTCGGCTTCTTGTCCCCTTGAAAATTACGTCCACCCTTGTTGAAATTACGCCCGTCCTTGTTGAAGTTGCACCCGTCATTGGGCCTTTTCTTCCCGAAGGAAGGTTTGAAACTTCCGGACCCAGTAACTTGTTCTCTCTTGGCTTCCCTTCGTCGGATGCGATCCGATAACTCCGTTGCATCTTCTAGGAGTTGAGCTCTTCGTACCATATCAAAATATAATTGAATATCCATCGGGGCGAGTTGAGTAATATATTGCGACTTAAGGCCATTTAAGAATCTCTTTACCTTCATTTTCTTGGTACCCACGAGATGTGGAGCGTACCTAGATAACCTTGAAAATTGTGCTTCATATTCGGCGACCGATAATCCCCTTTGCTTTAAGGCGGCAAATTCAGCGGCCTTCCTTTCTTGCACCCGGTCGGAGAAATACTTGCTATTGAAGTGTTCCACGAACTCTTCCCATAGAATTTGGTCGTGCGGTAAAGTAGCCTCGACCGATTCCCACCAGGCACGCGCATCCCTTTCCAGTTGGAAAGTAGCGAGTAGGACATTTTCCTCGTCGGCACATTGCATGATTTGGAATATCATCTTGATCTCTTTAATCCAATGTTCGGCCTCGTCCGGGTCCGTAGATCTCGCGTACCGGGGAGGGTTCATGCTCCGAAAATTCCTATGTAGATCACCCGCTCCTCGGTTTGCTCCTCCCTGAGCAACCTGTTGGAGAGCTTGGGTTAAGCCTTGAACGGTGCGTTGCATCTCGCGCCATTGAGCTCTCTCGGCGGCCATTTGCGAGAATTAACCTGCAACCATAATTATAAGGTTTAATTGTTTTATTCATTTGTTTATGTCTTGATTTCTTTAAAACTAAACCCGTGTTTCTACCCGTGCTTACCGGGAATGTTTAAGTCCTTATCCAAGTTTCTAGATATTGATCTAAAACCTACCCTAAGATTAAGAATGAACCTAAAATTGTGAAACCTATGATTTTATGTAACCTAGGCTCTGATACCACAAAGACTGTCACGTCTCGACGCGGAATATCAAGGGCGCGACGAGTCGTAAACACGCGTGTCGATCAGAGCATGTACAATTTTATTTCTAAAGTTAGAAATGAACGGGAAAATAATATTTTTATTCCATAAAAATGAAGTTTACATCACTAATTCATAAGCCATAAAGATAAATTACAAACTTCCAATCCCAAAGTACATCATTCTTGTAAAAACACTAATGATCTACATAAACCTAGGTAAAAATAAAAATCACTCTCTCACTCTTGTCCATTCCCTTGTTCATTTTCATTTCCTGCAACAATTAACCAAAACGTAGGGTGAGCTAAAAACTCAGTAGGATTTTATATCTCTATGAACCAGGTAATCTTTAAGTATTAACACTTTAAGCAATTTTTGAAGTTGTATCGAGAAGTGTATGAACATGAATGGAATTTCCAAGTAATTGGAATAACAAGATATCAAGAAAAATTTTCAAGTAATGAATTTGAATAAGTAAAGAATTTCATGTAATTGGCCACTTCATGCACGTCAAGTAAATCAAGTATTTATCGAATAATCATGTAAACAAGTAATCAAATACTAATAACAAAATGTGGAATGCCGTATCAAGTAAATCTATCATGCACTTCGGTGTAATGCCACACCGTTGGTCAATCAACTCCCATGGACACAAGTACTTTCGGGCGCTCCCCCTAGGACCAGACCGGGCCCCATTAATACGAGGCATTGAGTCATATGGATCAAAAGATCCCAAGTACGTCTAGACATCCACTTTAATGTATATGGCCAATGAATTTCAATAAAAAGGCTATTGTAAATAAGTACAGAACTGGCAAAAATTCCAGAAGTTTCAAGAAATGTGGACAAAAGTTTTGAGGCATAATGTTTAACGACATTAAGTCGTGGAATTCAAGAACGAACGGTAACTAGGAAGAAAATTCAATTAATTAGAATTATTGTAAATTTCATAGTCTAATCTGATGTGTATTTTTTTTAATTAAGTGTTTTAGGTAAGAAGTAAAATTTTCAGAATTTAAAATCCCGATTTTTGGTATTTACTATTTATTTATCAAAGTACTAGTTATTTGATAAGAAAATAGAGCTTGGGTGCTAAAAATAAGTTTTACTTGTTGGAAATAAATTTCATATTTCACTTTACTGCTGAGATGATAAGATAGACTTTTCATGCTGGAATTAACTTTTTATCATGTTGAAAATTATTATTTAATATATTAATAGGAATACTTAACATGCTAAATAATCCTCGTAGACTAACTTACTGATGAGGTGACAACAAAGTTTACCATGATGTTTCCCAAATTTTATGATAACAAAATAAATTTTTTTATGCTGAGAAATAATTTTTATACATTTATTTGTTAATTATTTATTGAGAAAATAGGTTTATCATGCGAAAAATACTTTTTAAATAGCTTTAACATGTTGAAATTAATGCTAACATGCTAAAATAATCATGACATACTGTAAATGATTTTATTTTACTGAAAGTAATTTTTAGTATGCTGAAATTAATTTTTATACATTTATCTACTAATTTCTTGCTAGAAAAATATGCAAAAATCAGTTTTAAATAAATTTATCATGCTGAAAAATAATTTCCTATCTCAATATGCAGGAGGCAAATTTATCATACTAGAAATAATTTTTAACATGCTGAAAATAATTTTTATACATTACTTTACTAATAACACGTTAAAAATAGATTTTTACATGCTAAAAAATAGCTTAAAATAACTTTAATATGTTGAAAAATAGTCTTAACAACCTAAAATAATTCTAAGATGTTGGAATTAATTTTATCATGCTGGAAGTATTTTTTTTACATGCTGTAAATATTTTTCATGCATCAATTTACTAATAATATAGTAACAATATATTGTTTTCATGGAAAAAATATTTTTATTCCACAAAATAAAATTTTTACATTCTGAAAAATAATTTCAATATATCAAATTTTTTATAACAGGCTATTAGATGCTGGGGATAATTTTCATTCATTATTCTATCAATTATTTGGTAAAAAATAGATTTTTTCACACTGAAAATAGTCATTTAATATTGATTTTTTAAAGAGGCGTCCAGATACCTGGACGCCTTCTTAAAAATCATTTTAATACAATTTAAAATTTTTTATAAAGGCATCCACACAAGTGGACACCTTCTTGAAATTATTTTAATAATTTTTATGGAGGCGTCCAGGTAAGTGGACATCTTCTTGCAATTATTTTAATAATTTTTATGGAGGCGTCCAGGCAGGTGGACACCTTCTTAAAATTATTTTAATAATTTTTATGGAGACGTCTAGGCAAGTGGACACCTTCTTGAAATTATTTTAATAATTTTTATGGAGGCGTCTAGGCATTTGGACGCCTTCATGAAATTATTTTAATATTTTTCTTAAAATTTAGGACGGAGGGAGAGTCTGTCTGAGCGCGTTTTAACTAATGGACGTGCTCTATGGACGCGTCCAGGTGGCTAGACGCCTCCTTAAATATTATTATATATTTTTACTTTTGAATTCTGGTCAATGTAGAAGCTGTTAAGAACGCGTCTTATCGGGGAGACACGTTCATTAACGCGGACTGAGTTTTAATAGCCACGGTTTTCTTAAGAAAAAATGTGAATACCCTTCAATAAAATGCTAATAACTTGATCATTTCTCAATGAAATTTGGGGAAACAGGTATCAATGGAAAGAGCATTGAAAAATACACAAGATAGCATGCTTTAATTAGAGTTTAGCCTGAGAGACACCTACCTTTAGACGGATCTAAAGAAATATCCCCAAATATAAAGAAACTCCTTGATCTTCCAAATCCTCCTTCAAATCTCCACTAATTCTTGCAACAGCATAACCTTAGCCTCCAGGGATGAGTTGAGGGTCGAATGGAGCTCTATTTATAGCCAAAACTTGGCCAATTTTGTCAAGATTTCTCACCTAATTCCACCTAACCCATTAGCTACGAATTAGAAGAAAATTCACATTCCTTCTCTTAATCTAGCCTCATTTTGGTGTGAAAACAATGTGAAAACAGCTAGTCCAAGGTGGGCTGTTAGGTAAGGATTGATTTTTGAGTCAATCTTCTAGAAATTAGGTTATTTTAATCCCTTAAATATCATATTAAACACATGTTACGAATTTAAGGCTATTTATCCTTTATTAAATCCTTTAATCCATTAATCCAACCCATTATGAATTATCCAATGGGCCAATTGTGATCTTAATCCATTATATGGACTTTTATTGGGCTTACTGTGATTTATCTAAGACCTAAAGTAATTAATTTTCTATTTACTTCAAGTAAATTCAAGAAAATTCAATAAACTAGCTTATTTCATATAGTAAAAATGTAATTTGATTATTTCATGAAAATTTTAATTACATAATGAAATTAAAAATTTTATTTCTCATTTTTAATTTTCGGGTTTCTACAGGCTTCTCTAGTGCCGCAACACTAACAAGCTCTTACACAGCTCAACCGGGGACATGCCCCAAACCACAGACTAGAGAACACCCTCTGTCTGTCTTCCTGCACACAAACCGGCAGGGACGGTTCACCACAGATCAGAACACACCTCTGTCTGTCTTCCTACAAACACCGGTAGGGATGGTTCAAGATTACTTTAAACATGATCAAACTAAAGAGAAGAAAACTAGAAACTCAGACACGAAGAGTGATGCTCAATGCTAGATGCAAAAGTCCTTTGTCTGAGATGAGGAGAGCTTGAGTTACTGCGTGGAAGTTTGCTGCTTCTTGACTATGGCTTTATCTTTGCAAAGCAACGAGCAGAAGGAAGAGATCTTCAGTTCAGCCTTTGATCTTCTTCTTCTTCTTCTTCACCTGCTTGTTGAAGTCAGATGGAAGGCTCTATCACCACAGGATGTGGATCTAGAGGGGGGGTGAATAGATCAATTGGCTATTTAAAAATTAGGCCTAGAATCAAATGCGGAATTAGAAGAACACTAAACGAACACAGCTGATGCACCGAATGAAACACACAAGATCTGCTGAACAAGCAATCAAACACACGAGAGGCACAAGGCTTTTAGGTGGTTCGGTCAATCCGACCTACGTCCACCCCACATTCAACTCGAATGTGGATTACTGCTGATACACAGCTTCAATCTACTGGGCTCTACAGCTTGCCAACAACGGCTGGGGCTTACAGCTTATCCCGACTAGAGGAGCACCCTCTGCAACAGCTGAGCATCACAGCTTGCTCTGCTGGGCACTACAGCTTAGCCGACCAGAGGAACACCTCTGCAACCCGCTGCCTCACAGCTTGAAACCGCTGACTAACAGCTTGATAGAACAAGAGTTTTCAAAGAGAAAATAGCAAGACTGAAAACAAACAAAACACACAATCGAATGGAAGAAAACCAAAACGACTGTAGCTCAAAGTTGAGCAATATCAGCTCTGGTAACTGGACCAAGAGACTGATTCACAAGCTCTCACAACAACTCTCTCAACTCATCTCTTCTCTCTTTCTTCTTCTCTCCTTTTCTCCTTCTCTACTTTTCTTCTCTCACAGCGGATCTCGGTGGCTGCTGTTTCAGACTGGATGTATAGACTTCGCCAACTTCGATCAGCCTTTACAGAAGATGAAGACTACTATATATACTGACAGCAGCAGGTGGATAAGGGCGCGTGGCTTCCACGTTTTCCAGCCCAAGTGAATTCGCCAGATCCGAGGCAATTCCATCCACGTGTCAGCATCTGGTCAGGCCTTCCAGCCTCGGATCACGTGCCCTCCTTAAGCTTCACGAGCAGAGCACCTGTCAGACAGAGTATCGGAGTATCAACTTGGTGTCGACACTTTGTAAAATGAAATGCATTGTATAGACTTGTGAAAGCGCATGCATTGTACAGACTTAGTGAAAGGGAATGCATGTAATACAATTCTTTTAAATACCCAGAGACTAGTGCGTTCTCCCACGGGAGCATATGAAGTCTCAGGGGAGCATCTATGGCCTCTGGACAGCATCACCAGCGTCAGGGGAGCATGTGGAGCACATGCTGTCTCTGGGGAGCAATCGCTGCTCCAGGGGAGCATCCTCAAAGTTAGGGAAGCATTAGCAGTCACTGGAGGGCATACTCGGTCCCAGGAGAGCATCCGGGGGGACAGGCGAGCATGCGCGTCTGATGTACAGACTCTACCAATGAAATCATGAACAGTCCGATGTATGGACTTGGCTTCGGGTCTGCTATAGTCCAGTGTATAGACTTCGAACTCTTGAGCTCTGCATAGACTTTGCAGTCAACAGGCGATGTATAGACTTTGGAGTCTGAGACCAATGTACAGACTTTGTAAAACAGAAGCCTGTATAGACTTGGAGGATCAAGACGCTAAGGAAGACGGTCATTGTACAGACTTAGATGCCATTGACAAATGCATGCTACAGTCCAATGTGTGGACTTACATGAGACGCTCATTGTACAGACTTCGCCTGACACCGTCCAATGTACAGACTTTGCCTTAGACTCTAAGTGAGACGGATAGTGTATAGACTTAGCCAATGCAATGAGTTGACGCTACAGTGTATGTCAATGCAATGAGTTGACGCAGTCCAACGTACAGACTTTCAAGCCTGAAGGCCAATGTGTGGACTTGCACAGTAGCTTCAAGTATAGACTTGATATGTGTGCTTTGGCTGTACAGACTTCACTCTAGCAGGTAATGTAGAAATGTATATACTTTGGTCTTGAACGTGCAGTGTATAGACTTACGTTGCTGAAGCAATGTATATACATTGAGACTTTGAGTGTGTGTTCAGTGTGAAAACAAGATAAAATGCATATAACACACAGACAATCTGATAAGGTAATTTCATCAAAACATAAACAGTGTTGCCAATCAATCAAAATAATGTGTTGCCATATGAAGTAAAGTTACATGTCAACACCATCAACACAGAGGAGTCACAACAATCTCCCCCTTTTTAATGATGGCAACCCCCTATCATATAGAGTAGCAACATCCTGTCATACAGATGCATTTTTTGATGAAGGACATGATTTGTTATTCAGATTGTTATGCAGATGCATGTAGATGCTATGAATGACATGCTGCATGCTACAAAATGTAAGCAACTCCCTGCTAACAAAATTTCCCCCTTTTGCCATACCATGATGCAGATGCATACACTCCCCCTGAATGAAGAATTCTCAATTCAGATTTCGCCCCCCCTGAACTGAAAGAAAAAATTCAGACAATATTATCCCCCTTTGCCATCAGCAAATAGGAGGGAAAGTGAGTGCAAGCGAAGAAAAAGAAAGTTCAGCTGACTGGCATTCTTAACAAGTAGTTCAGAAATTAAGCAACTAAAGCACAGAACCTTCAGTCATATGAACTGAGAAACGGCTTAGAAATTGAAATTCTGGTTTAAAGGTTATAAAAATGAGAGTTCATGCACTGCATTCATTGGATAAGGTAGATGTGCATGATAAAACAATAAACCAGAGTCATATTTACATGAGAGATTCAGTTTCAGAATATCTTACTTTCATAGACTCAGTAAAATGTGTTAAGAGAAACCAGTTCATGTATTGAAATTAAACAATTGACATCCATGAAATTTCTTTGAAGGAACAACATTTTCAGTATTATTCATTTAGGGCATTCAGGTACCAAAAGTCTTTTTGCGTAAGGGTATACGTTTATCAGACGCCAATACCCCTAGATACTCAACATGATGGACCATCTTGCCTATGATCAAACTCAATAGAATTGATTGACACCTTTTTGTGTGAGGGTACACGTTTATTAGACGCTAGTTACCCCCAGGTACTCAGTGAAAACAACCTACTGTTTTGATCATTTTATACAGAGATAGCTGATACACCTCATGGCATGAGTGGTGTCCACTTCTTTGATAGATCACTCAGTTTCTCAGTGATTTACCAGTCATTGCTCTGTCAATGCTATTTTTCAAATAATTTTTAATGTTTTTCAATATCTTTCTTAGCTGCTCTTTATTTGTTTCAGAATGACTTGTTTAAGGACAATACACATACCTAGCTTCTCTAAGATGATTTCAGATTTCAGATATAATTAGCTTTGTCTGACATGAAATAAGATAAGGTTGAGAGCTTTATCATTTTTCGGCATCCTTATTTACTGATTGTAGTCTTTCAACTCTAAAGATTATAAATTTTAAACCATTAAGTCAGTCTTTAAGCAATTAAAGTTCTTATGAAAGAAGAAATCTATTTTCTATTACTTAATATTAGAACTGACTAAAAGATTGCCATACTGTCAGACTCAATCATTCAGAGTCAAGGATTGAATAGACATCGTCGACGCTGGGAGTTCAAGGCGTCTACGCATAAGTTGAAGAGGCAACATAATAGCAGCGTCGACGCAGCAGTTCACCTTGAAATTCTGACAAGACTCCCCCTGTCTATATGCATGCAATTTTTGTAAAAGATGACAGATCAGATGATTTTTGAAGTTCATGCTTACTCAGACTATCTTATCGTGCAGTATGACCCATGTAGAAATATAGACATATCATGCATCTAGACATATATATGTAATGATGATCATGAGTGCAATAAAAATATGAGAGTCATGCATTATCATAAGTCTGTTGCACAATGTTTATTCAATCTATCAATAGCAAGTCCAAATCAGAAGTTTATTCAAAGCAGCTCAAAAGTTTTATTCAAGTCAACAAAGAGTTCATTCATTATGCTGAAATTTACACAAGCCAAGTTCTCTTCTAAAAAATTTAAAATTTTCATTTCCAAGTGGCTTAGTAAAGATATCAGCAACTTGTTTGTCTGTTTCAATGAAATCCAGTTCAATTTCCTTTTTGTTTACAGCATCTCTTAGAAAATGATGTTTTATTTCTATGTGCTTAGTCCTAGAATGATGAACAGGATTTTTAGCAAGGCATATGGCACTAGTATTATCACATAGAATTGGAATACATTCCAGTTTTATCTGATAATCATCTAGTTGGTGCTTAATCCAAAGTACTTGGGCAGCACAATTACCTGCTGCAACATATTCAGCCTCAGCTGTAGACAAGGCTACAGTGTGTTGCTTCTTAGATGCCCAAGATACTAGACAGCCACCAAGGAATTGACAGTAGCCACTAGTGCTTTTTCTATCTACTCGACACCCAGCATAATCAGCATCAGTGTAAGCTAGAAGCTCTAACTCACACCTAGCAGGATACCATAATCCTAGCTCTTGGGTGCCTAGCAGATATCTAAAAATCCTTTTCACTGCTTTAAAATGATTTTCTTTAGGACTGGCCTGAAACCTAGCACATAATCCTACAACGAATTGAATATCAGGCCTAGATGCTGTTAAGTAGAGAAGGGATCCGATCATACCTCTGTATAACTTCTGGTCAAATGGGTTACCTTTAGTGTCTTCATCCAAGCTTGTAGAGGTACCCATTGGAGAAGCTATCTCTTTAAGGTTATCCATCTTGTATTTCTTGAGTAGATCCCTTGTGTACTTGGACTGAGTGATAAACATTCCATCCTTTGTTTGTGTAACCTGCAGTCCAAGAAACAATTTGAGCTCACCCATTGAGCTCATTTCAAACTCATTAGTCATTGTTTCAGAAAATTCCTCACACAATTTGGGGTTAGTTGACCCAAAAATGATATCATCCACATAAATCTGTACAATAAGAATTTCAGAATGACTCACCTTTGTAAACAAGGTCTGATCAACTACTCCTCTAGTGAAATTTTGATCAGTGAGAAACTTGCTCAACCTGTCGTACCAAGCTCTGGGAGCTTGCTTAAGACCATAGAGAGCTTTATTTAATTTGTAAACATGATTAGGGAAATCTAGACATTCAAACCCAGGGGGCTGTCTAACATAAACATCCTCATTAATTTCCCCATTCAAGAATGCAGATTTTACATCCATCTGCTGGAGGATTATACCTAGGGAACATGCATAAGCTAATAAAATTCTAACTGCTTCTAATCTGGCTACAGGGGCAAATGACTCTTCAAAGTCAATACCAAACTCCTGGTTGTACCCCTGAGCAACAAGTCTGGCTTTATTTTTAACAATATTCCCTAATTCATCAGATTTATTCCTGAAAACCCACCTAGTCCCTATGACTGTTCCATGATCAGGAGGTGGGACCAAGTGTCACACCTTGTTCCTGTCGAACTGATTAAGCTCCTCATGCATGGCATTAATCCAATGCATATCCTTGAGGGCACAGTCAATGGACTTGGGTTCAATTTGAGAGACAAGAGCATATGCATTTAATTCATCCTGAATTCTAAAGTGACCTCTAGTTCTAGGGGGATCATTCAGATTGCCAATGACATTATTCACATGGTGATCTTTAAGATATCTAATATTAACAATCTGAGTTTCAGGAATTTCACTTACCTCCCCCTGAACTTCAGGTTCTTCTTCATTTTGCTCTTCTTTATCTTCCTCACCATCAGACTGGTCTGCAGAGTTTTCATCTTTCAAAATGTTCCCATCTTTGTTCCTGCAATAACCATGGTTGGTTTCCATCAAGGTTTCATCAAAGATAATGTGTGGAGATTCTTCAACAATTTTTGAGTTTAAATTGAACACTCTATAAGCCCGGGTGTTTTCAGAATAACCGAGGAAGATTCCTGGTTCACCTTTTGGCTCAAATTTATCAAGGTCCCTCTTGTCATTTATATGTATAAAACATTTACAACCAAAGACCTTGAAGTGGGCGATTGAAGGTTTCTTACCTCTCAAAATCTCATAAGGGGTTTTCTGGGTGGAAGGTCTTACCATTGCCCTGTTAATTACATAACAGGCTGTGTTGACTGCTTCAGCCCAGAATTTTCTTGGCAGTTGACCTTCAACGAAGAGAGTTCGGCCCATTTCTACTAGAGTTCTGTTCCTCCTTTCGACAACACCATTCTGCTCAGGTGTCCTGGGTGAGGAGAACTTATGATGAATCCCACTTGACCTGCAAAATTCTTCAAAGTGTGAGTTTTCAAACTCACCTCCATGATCAGTCAAAATATTTTCAATTTTCTGATTTATTCTTATACAGAACTCCTGAAATTCTGAAAATGCATCACTCTTATTAGATAAGAAATAAACCCAAGTATACCTAGAAAAGTCATCTACCATAACAAACCCATACCTCCTCCCTGATAAGCTGACAGATCTGGTTGGCCCAAAAAGGTCCATGTGTATCAGCTCATAAGGTTTGGAAGACAGATTTTCAGTTCTAGACTTAAATGACTTTCTAGTTATCTTTGATTGAGTGCATGCATCACAGATTTTATTTTCTTTCTTGAAGGAAACTTCAGGAAGTCCTCTAACCATGCTATACTTGTTTAGTTTATGCAAAATGGTATAACTAGCATGGCCTAACCTACGATGCCATAAAAATGCTAAATCTTCTCTATTGGCAGTAAGACATAGGTTAGAATGCTGAATATCATCTAGATCTATCATGTATGTGTTATTTATTCTTTTTTCAGAGAATTTTACAATTTCTGAATCAGGTTCAAAAACCTTGCAGCATTGAGAATCAAATAAAACCTTATGACCCTTATCACACAACTGGCTGATACTAAGTAAATTGTAAGCTAACCCTTCAACCAGCATAACATCATCAATGCAGCAGGTAGAACACTTACCTACCTTACCTGATCCAATGATCCTACCCTTTGTGTTGCTTCCAAAGGTGACAAGGCCTCCTAACTTTTCAGTTAGCATGCAAAACTTGGCCTTATCTCCTGTCATATGCCTGGAGCAGCCACTGTCCAAGTACCACAAGTTACTCTTGGCTGCCAGGCATACCTGCACACACAATTAGGGCAAAGAGTTTGGAACCCAAGTCTGATTGGGCTCCAATGCAGATGAAGTGCAAGTAAAGAAAGAGAGCATGGTTTTGGGAATCCACATTTGTTTGAAGCAGTTCTGTTCAGTGGATTTTCCAGATTTCTTTTTGTTTTGCTTTTTCTTGTTGACTTTCTTCTTATATGCACCAACAGAGTTATTCACAGAGTTGTTGTTATTGTGCCAATGCTTCGGCCAGGTTGCATTCATAAAGTTTTGGCCATAGTAGTTCCTGGGCTGGCTGTGGAAATGTTGGTAATTCCTAGGCATCCGACTACCATACCCATTTTCCCAATTTCTGACATAGGGTCTGTAAAAGTGTGTAGGTTGATGAACATACCTTGTATACATCCTTTGAGTTCTAGTCCACCCACACCCATTAGGATAGATTGGCTATGTGGGGTAGTAGGACTGAACTCTAGGTGGATTGAATTTGTTGGGCTGACTTCTGAAAATATTTTGTCTTCCCTGCACCCTTGACCCTGCTGACCTATTCATAGGTTTTGGTTGGGTCCTTTTCTGTGATGATGGTGGTGAAGACTTTTTGGCATTGACATGGGTTTTGTTTACCTGAACAGGTTGACCCCTAACCTTGGGTTGAGCACTAGAGCTAGGTTTGGAAGTCCCAATTCTACTAGGCTCACCTACTTTCTGTTTGCCCTTCTCCTCTGCATTTAGCCTTTTCAGATTCAAATTTGTCTTTACAGCATTATTAGAATTCATGTTGATCAGAGGTCCTTTCTCCTTTTGTGCAACAAAGGAAATAGTTTTCATTCCAAAGCTTTTAGTTGCACTAGAGTTGAATCCTAGGCCCTCTCTTCTGAAATTTACCTTTGACCCCAATAATGCATCTAAATTTTCAGATCCTTGGGTCATTTTCTCAATTATTTTTAGCTTATCCTCATTATCTTTCTGAACTTCATCAATAGATTTTTTCAACTCATTATTCACATTGAGGACAGCTTCATATTTTTCAGAAACAATTTTTATCTCATTTTCATAATTCTGAATTTTCAGTTTCCATGCATCAATTTCATTGTCTAATCTCACATTTTCTTCCTTAGACATTTTCAGTTCTTTATTGATTTCTTCAAATTCAGAACATGTGAGTTTCAGCTTACTGTTTTCAGTTTCTAAGCAGGCAATTTTATCAGACAATGAAGTATCATTTTGCATGATTTTAATTTTTCTTCGTAGATGCCTGTTTTCTTTTCTGACCTCATCTACTCTATCAGTAAGTTCATCATAAGCAACCATCCAATCAGTAATAGTAAAATTTTCATAGCGAGAGGATACCTCATCAGATTCTTCCTCTCTATCTTCTGAGCTGGTTGCCATGAGACAGATTGGCTTCTCAGCTTCAACTTCACTGTCCGAAGTGACGCTCAAAGATCCCTCGTCCTCATCACTCCAGGTAGTCACCATAGCTTTCCCTTTTGTGTTCTTCTTCTTGGACTTATCCTTGAGGTTCTGATTTGTCGGACACTCAGCTTTAAAGTGACCCGCCTTCCTGCATTGATAGCAAACATTAGTTTCAGCTTTCTTTACAGGGTTTGATTTATACCTTGTGTCTCGGCGGCCACTGTTGGGATTTCTTCGGCTTAATCTTCTTCCTTCCTTCTTGAGAAATCTCTGGAATTCCCTAGTAATCATGGCAATATCAGCATTTGCCACTTCTTCTTCAGACAAGCTCTCTTCAGTTGATGATCCGTTGGGGCTGGATCGACTGGATCTGCTAGCACCAGCCTTCAGAGCTATAGGCTTCCTCTTTCTGTCAGCCTCCTCTATCTTCGGCATATTCATCTCATAAGCCATTAGAGATCCGATCAGCTCATCTGCCTTAGTATTGTGCAGATCTCTTGACTCTTCCATAACTGTGGCCTTGGTGTGCCAAATTGGAGTCAAGGATCGTAAGATCTTCCTGACTACATCATACTCAGAATATTTTTTCCCGAAGCCTCTGAGACCATTTGTGATAATAGTCAGCCGAGCATACATTTCTTTGATCGTCTCATTAGGCTTCATCTTGAAGGCTTCGTATTCTGAAACCAGTAGATTAGTCTTAGTCTCTCTGACTTGTGAAGTCCCCTCATAGATGACTTCAAGTGCATCCCACATTTCCTTCGCTGAGGAGCAGGCAGATATTCGTGAGAACTCGGTGGGATGCAGAGAACACTGGATTGCATTGATTGCACTCCAGTTGAGCGTGGACCTTCTAATTTCTTCCTTGGTCCATACATCTTCATTTGGGGACAGCTCGAAAGGTCCCTTGCTAACCACCTTCCAAATTTCATAATCTTTAGCCCTCAAGAATACCTGCATACGGTGCTTCCAGTATGCGTAGTTGGTTCCATCGAAGTACGGGGGCTTGGATGTGGAGTGTCCTTCAGCTATCATCCCTCTTCCGTCCATCTGTGCTTATCCTCTTCGGGCGGTAAGTCCCTGTAGAAGAGTCTAGCTCTGATACCAAGTGTTGAAGTCAGATGGAAGGCTCTATCACCACAGGATGTGGATCTAGAGGGGGGGTGAATAGATCAACTGGCTATTTAAAAATTAGGCCTAGAATCAAATGCGGAATTAGAAGAACACTAAACGAACACAGCTAATGCACCGAATGAAACACACAAGATCTGCTGAACAAGCAATCAAACACACGAGAGGCACAAGGCTTTTAGGTGGTTCGGTCAATCCGACCTACGTCCACCCCACATTCAACTCGAATGTGGATTACTGCTGATACACAGCTTCAATCTGCTCGGCTCTACAGCTTGCCAACAACGGCTGGGGCTTACAGCTTATCCCGACCAGAGGAGCACCCTCTGCAACAGCTGAGCATCACAGCTTGCTCTGCTGGGCACTACAGCTTAGCCGACCAGAGGAACACCTCTGCAACCCGCTGCCTCACGGCTTGAAACCGCTGACTAACAGCTTGATAGAACAAGAGTTTTCAAAGAGAAAATAGCAAGACTGAAAACAAACAAAACACACAATCAAATGGAAGAAAACCAAAATGACTGTAGCTCAAAGTTGAGCAATATCAGCTCTGGTAACTGGACCAAGAGACTGATTCACAAGCTCTCACAACAACTCTCTCAACTCATCTCTTCTCTCTTTCTTCTTCTCTCCTTTTCTCCTTCTCTGCTTTTCTTCTCTCACAGCGGATCTCGGTGGCTGCTGTTTCAGACTGGATGTATAGACTTCGCCAACTTCGATCAGCCTTTACAGAAGATGAAGACTACTATATATACTGACAGCAGCAGGTGGATAAGGGCGCGTGGCTTCCACGTTTTCCCACCCAAGTGAATTCGCCAGATCCGAGGCAATTCCATCCACGTGTCAGCATCTGGTCAGGCCTTCCAGCCTCGGATCACGTGCCCTCCTTAAGCTTCACGAGCAGAGCACCTGTCAGACAGAGTATCGGAGTATCAACTTGGTGTCGACACTTTGTAAAATGAAATGCATTGTATAGACTTGTGAAAGCGCATGCATTGTACAGACTTAGTGAAAGGGAATGCATGTAATACAATTCTTTTAAATACCCAGAGACTAGTGCGTTCTCCCACGGGAGCATATGAAGTCTCAGGGGAGCATCTATGGCCTCTGGACAGCATCACCAGCGTCAGGGGAGCATGTGGAGCACATGCTGTCTCTGGGGAGCAATCGCTGCTCCAGGGGAGCATCCTCAAAGTTAGGGAAGCATTAGCAGTCACTGGAGGGCATACTCGGTCCCAGGAGAGCATCCGGGGGGACAGGCGAGCATGCGCGTCTGATGTACAGACTCTACCAATGAAATCATGAACAGTCCGATGTATGGACTTGGCTTCGGGTCTGCTATAGTCCAGTGTATAGACTTCGAACTCTTGAGCTCTGCATAGACTTTGCAGTCAACAGGCGATGTATAGACTTTGGAGTCTGAGACCAATGTACAGACTTTGTAAAACAGAAGCCTGTATAGACTTGGAGGATCAAGACGCTAAGGAAGACGGTCATTGTACAGACTTAGATGCCATTGACAAATGCATGCTACAGTCCAATGTGTGGACTTACATGAGACGCTCATTGTACAGACTTCGCCTGACACCGTCCAATGTACAGACTTTGCCTTAGACTCTAAGTGAGACGGACAGTGTATAGACTTAGCCAATGCAATGAGTTGACGCTACAGTGTATGTCAATGCAATGAGTTGACGCAGTCCAACGTACAGACTTTCAAGCCTGAAGGCCAATGTGTGGACTTGCACAGTAGCTTCAAGTATAGACTTGATATGTGTGCTTCGGCTGTACAGACTTCACTCTAGCAGGTAATGTAGCAATGTATATACTTTGGTCTTGAACGTGCAGTGTATAGACTTACGTTGCTGAAGGAATGTATATACATTGAGACTTTGAGTGTGTGTTCAGTGTGAAAACAAGATAAAATGCATATAACACACAGATAATCTGATAAGGTAATTTCATCAAAACATAAACAGTGTTGCCAATCAATCAAAATAATGTGTTGCCATATGAAGTAAAGTTACATGTCAACACCATCAACACAGAGGAGTCACAACACTGCTTGCTCACACTATCGCTTGCTTCTGCTATTCTCCAATGATGTGCACTCACAATCACGGCAGTACATTCAGACTTGTGCAACCTCTCCTCACACTGCTCCCACCTTGTCTGTCCCTTTTATACTTCAGATGCAAGCCACTTGGTACAACACCTTGCATGGATATGCGTGCCTAGAAAAGGAGATTTTTTCTCCAAAAATCTATCCTTTAATTGGTCCAACAGGGACAAGGAAAAGTGTTTTAGAGTCCATCTCTTTTGATAGCCCACAGAAGGTGCTTAACAGAGACCATTCCTGATCTCCACAATTTGAGCATTTAATGACCCTTAGTGTAGAATATCTTGCTGTCTACTTCTTATTAGCTCTGGTTGACTTTCTGCTCCCTGTACAATTCTGGGACCATATCCTATTTAATGACAGCAGAAAGGTGGTCCTGACAGGAGTCATGTCCCAAGTATGGAACCTGAAATTGTTGCCACCAAAAAGGTCTTTTAGCAGGGTAATGATGACTAGACCAAAAGTCAAACATGGGAGCATCTTCCAGACCTCGAATTCTGTGAATTTGGTCATTTACGGTTGGAGAGGGCAAATCTCGTCGCCCGTACGGAGAGGCCAAAAGAGGTCCAAACAGACTGAACGAGGCCCAACTCCTTGAAGTGGTAGCCCCTGGGCCAACTTAGTATAAAGCCCCAAAACTCACTCGATACAAGCGCTTCCTAGACGACCTTCGGGTTGGGAAGTTCGAGCATCAGTACGATCGGGAAAGCTCCCCCGGAGCCCCCTATTCCCTGTCCCGACCATGCACTCATCGCTCGGGAGACCACTCCTGGGCAAGGGCCTATTGCTTGGGCTCACTAATGGAAGCTTATTAGTACGGCCGTTGCGAGTCCCTTAATGGCAAGAAGCTCAAGGGGATAAGGGAGACCAAGAGTTCGCGTGCTATAAGGAGTCCGCATGAAAGACGTAACCCCCCTGAGACTCCTCCGCTTACAGGGATCAGTCGCACAACGGGCCACTATTTAAACTGGAAAGCCCTACAACAAGAGGTAAGCCAGGCAAGAGCCAAAAAAAAATCCTGAGCAGGAATCAGTTCACCTTTTGGTGGAGAGATCTCGCGCTCCCATCTTCCTCCTAGCTCTTCCCTTCGCATCAGAGCTCTACTGCTTTGATGATTTAAGCATCGGAGGGTCTTCCCCGGGGATCTATCCCTAGGCACCTCTGACTTGTTTCCCTTCTTGCAGTTCACACTTCAAGTGTACGTGGTCATCCTCTTCCCTGCTCAGGAGCAGTGCGAGATCACCCCTCTTCATCTGGCGCCGTCTATGGGAAACGAACAAAGAACCATCATAGTGCGAAGAAGTTCTGGCAGGAGGACTACCGGCGACCTGGGGAAAGCCCTGGTGACAGAAGAGGGCACACCTTCCCTCCCCACGGAGAATTCCCCGTCAGGCAACCACGCCAACGAGATACCTCCATCGGTGGCGGGGGAACAACTTCCCGGCGGGAGCACCGACGCCCTCCAAACCCTCAACGTAAAACTGGATGTCCTCGTGGATCTCATGAGGGCCCAGGCGGCCAGGGAGGAGAATTCATAGCTCCCCCGGAAGAGCCCCCCACGTGGAGATGCCTCCCAGCAAACTGCTGGAGGCCGTTTGATGCGGGACGGACACGCGACTCGACTCCAAATGGATATGCGATCCTCAGACTCTAAGCAAGCTCGCGATCGTCCCTAACGAGGGAAGCGTCGGACGTGCGCGGTTGAGAAACCGGCAAATAGCTAGGGTGGTCAACTCACAAATTCGTGCCCGGATCAGGTCTCGGGACGGTCTCGCTCTCTCTCGCAGCAGTAGTGAATATCAATAAATAGCGAGCTAAGTTACCCTATCATGCTCTCTAGCAGTGGCATATAAAGTATATACGAACTAAGCAAAGTGCCGAGTAAGGAGCAAACACGATACCTCCACGCGCCTGGCGTGGGGACGACTTCCCGGCCGATCTCGTACTCCCGGAATAGTAAATACATAATAATTACAGCAAGACAAATTACTGCCCACTCCACGCAGGGAGGTAAAGGGTGACACAATGGGACCCGGGAGTAGCAGTTTCGGGTTGACGGGCCGCTTCTTGTGTTACTTCGGCAGCATACGTACTCACGACCGTGGGACCCACGTGCTGGTCCGAGGGGCCGTGTGGGACCGGGGTGGCACCACTGTGGTGGAGACACCTGGAAGGGGGCTCCCTGGGACGGGGGTGTGCTGGTTCGCCGGCCTGAGGCCGGGCGGCTCTGATCTCCACTCGTCGGAGTTGCTGGCCACAGATCTGCAGTTCTATTTTACAGCGCTTGACCCGGCGAGATCTGCTGCTACGGTAACTCCCGACGTCGGATCGATGCACAAGAGGTACCGATGGAAAGCTGACTTGAAATCCTTCGATCTATGGTCGAAGAAAGAAATTTGAGTTTCCAGTTGATGGCCTTTGTCGAATTTTCAAGCTGCTGACTCACATGATCTGAAAACTCAGGGCAGAACCAAGTTTTCCTGAGAGTTGGCATTGAATGCAATGTAGACCTTCGATTCAGCCTTTGGGCCCTTCATGAAAGTTGTAGAGACCGAAGAGAGAAAAACGGAGATATATCTTATGTAAGATTTGGTGGAAGTTTCGATTTTGTGGGGATTTTATACTGACTCGGGGTAAGATCTGGACAGCAGAAATAGATCTGAATTTGGGGAAAAGATACATTTTCTAAAAATAGGTAGAGGGCTTTTGAAATTCGCCTAAAATTTGTGGAGGATGGGGAAGGTGGACAGAACCTCCAATAAATTTTGGGATTCCAAAAAAAATCAAAAAGGGGGTCGAAAGGTGGAAGAACTAAGCTTCTGCTACATAGATCTGAAAAGGGACAGATCAGGAAGACAGAAACACACGAAAATAGAAAAATATAAAACGAACTCTGAATGATGTGATTGTTTTACTGGAGGTTGGGAATCAAGAGATGAACCAACTTTGAAAATCGTAACTCCATATGATGTCGGAGTTGGGAGTTAAAATTCCCGGAGTGGGACTCTATCCAGTAAAACAGAACCTTGGACAGAACTTCGGAGGCGGCTTCGTGGCAGTTCGATGGCGGCACGAACGGCGGCGGCGGCACCAGAGATGAAATCAGAGATAGAGGGGCTCAGGTAGAAGGGGTTCTAAACCCTTAAATGCAGAGAGAAGAAGGAGGAACCAAGAGGAGAGAGGGGAGGGGCGCACCAGCTCCAATGCTCATTCAACAAATTTTCTTCTCATTAATTCTCATTAAATGTGGAAATACAAGCATTTATACAAAATGTAAAAAGACTCAAAATGACCTCAGATCTAGGGTTGAAAGGGGTATTAAGGGGATAGAAGAAAATATTTCTCCCATGTGGTCAAAACACATTAAACAAATTCTAATCAAACTAATATAATTCCATTCAAACTTCACCTACCTTGCCTAATAAGACAAGGAAGGGGGCGCCCCCTTCATGGGCCTCCTCTTGGGCCTAGCTGGTCCAAGGCCATCCAATCAAGCTCATTAACCCATGCTTGGTCTATGGACTCTCCCACCTAGATGGCCCATGAGAAGGAAAAGCCCACTTGGGCCTTAAGTGAGTTAAAGACCCAATATGAAGTCTAATGACCCAATATGAACTAACCCCTTAATGGACTCTTCTAAATGCAACCCATTGATGTATTCTATATGGAATGTGGCCCATTGACTTGTTAAAAGCCTTACAAAGGAGCCAAAATAAAAAAAAAACCTAAACAAACACACTAATACAAATCCATATACAATAATACAAGCCAATACACACTAATATAACTCATTAGCCTTTGATGCCCCATCAATTCTCCCCGGGTGGGAGGAACTCAACCCCGTCGAGTAAGGGGTGCTGTTGCTCGAATAGCTCCGGTGAATCTGCCACCGTACCAAGTAGCGCGGGTACGCTCCACTCCAAGTGATCGTCACCTGCTCATTCCGTATATACTCGATATGCACAAGCTGCTGTGAAAACGAGGCTAGAGGTGGTCACTCCGGGGTGGGGTCACTCTCAAGGGGAGGAGGCGGCTCGAAGACTCACTAGGAATCACCGCTGGGTCCCTATAGGTGACTAGATCCGGGGCATCGATGTAGAGCTGATCTCATACTCATCGAGCGAGTCCACTCGCTTCTTAAGGGACTGGCACCAACGAGCTTACACAAGACACATGCAGACTCCTAACAAACCACACAAACAAGCCACACAAACAAACCACACAAAGAAGAAACAATACTGACTCATGCATGACATGCAATGACATCACCCACCAAGTGGCCATCATCCGAGAGCCACATCCTGAGCGTCGGTATGCTCCTCTAGACCCTCCGCTGCATAGTACTCATCAGCTAGTTCCGGATCGGTCTCGTAGCTGACAGTCACAAGTCCAGAAGGCGTGGCTTCACCAACCCCTAGGGCTAGTGTGGCACGAGTAGGACATTGGCTGGCGATGTGGCCAAATCCATGACAGTGAAAACACTGCAGCTGTGACCTACTGGTCTCCCCGATAAGAGGGCCTTTACCCTTATCCTCCCGACGGGTAGGGGGTGTAGGCAATAGGGGTGGAGACGTAGGTGCCGTGGGCAACAAGGGTGGGGGTGTCGGTGCCAGAGGGCGGACAATGGGTGCCAAAGGGCGAGCAATGGGTGCCGGTGGGGGGGTGGAGGTAGATCCTGTGGTGGGGGAGGACGAGGCCTAGGAGTGAAGTGCTCCTGACGGGCGAGCTCATGAGGTCGCGCCATGGGGCCCCTCGGGTATGGACCTAAGGAACTACGTGAATCGGCACTACGGTGAGGGACGGAGCCCAACCGTTGGATAGACTCGAACTCTCCCTCAAATTGCTCCATCTCGAGAGCAACTTGGTATGCATCCTCCAACTTATCCACCTTGCGGCGGAGAAGCTCATACCGTAGGTGCGGTTGTAGACCACGCCGAAATCGGGAAACAGTAAGGGAGCTCTCCTCTGTGGCGTCACATCGTAAATAGTATTCATCGAACTCGGCGATGTAATCAGAGACGGACCGATCTCCTTGGATAAGACTCTGCCACCTGTCTATGAGACGCTGGCGGTAAGTGGCAGGGAGGTACTTCTTCCTAAGTTTGTCCCTTATCTCGGTCCAAGTCTCTATCGGGGGCTCCTGACGATGAAACAATAGGTTCTCCATGTTCCTCCAATAGGTTTGTGCTTGGCCTAAGAGTTTCATCCGGGTGAACTTGACCTTCCGTTGGTCCGACATCTCGAACCACTCAAAATATCGGTCCATGCCGGCCTCCCAATCAAGATACACCTTCGGGTCTAAGGACCTGTCAAAAGTGGGAGGATCTGCACGAACGGTCCTAAGGGCCCGTTCATCCACATCTTGATCGTGGGTCCGCCGTGTAGGACGACGATCTCGACCATATCCCCTATGCTCGTTATCGGACTCGTAGTCATGCACCTCGGGGATGTGATGCCTCCTAACCTCTATCCCTTGAACCCGTGGAGCAGCGGGTTGCTGAACCGGGTCTTGTTGACCATGAGTAGGTGGGAGGGGTGCCTCGACTGGGGCCCTCGGGGGTGCCTCGGCTGGGGCTCCCTCTAGTGTGGCAACTCTCTCTACCAAGCCCTGAACGGACTGGTCCGACTTGACGGCCTTATCCTCTACGGCCTTCATCCTTTGTTCTAGGCGTGTGCCTAAGCCATTCATCTGCGTACTCAACCCATCCATCCGATCTACCCGTGTAGTCAACGCATCCTTGCGTGTACCCAACCCTTCCATACGTGTAGTCAACCTTTGCATTTACCCCATAAGGGTTTGGAACATTTCGGCCACCGATGACGCATCGAGACTAGGGGCTCGGGGATCCGCCATAGGTGGTGGTGGGGGTGAGTACTGTGTACCTCAACGAGTGGGAAAACAAAGACACACGGAGACACCGACTAATGCAAACACGGACTAAAGCAAAGATGATGCACCTAGACTTAACCAAGACTCGGCACGTGGCGGAGTTAATCGATCCGAAGATCACTCGCGCAAGTGTGCGGCCTTCCGGATAGACGTAGCCTAACGTTCAGACAACACCTTTTGATATACCGAGTAAAGGGATGCAAATGCAATCTGGACCGACTTAGACAATGACTAGACGTAAATGACACTTTTTTTTTATTTTAAACACCCTAGACTCAACTGGCACTCTGATACCAAACTGATGCGGGACGGACACGCGACTCGACTCCAAATGGATATGCGATCCTCGGACTCTAAGTAAGCTCGCGATCGTCCCTAACGAGGGAAGCATCGGACGTGCGCGGTTGAGAAACCGGCAAAGAGCTAGGGTGGTCAACTCACAAATTCGTGCCCGGATCGGGTCACGGGATGATCTCGCTCTCTCTCGCAGCAGCAGTGAATATCAATAAATAGCGAGCTAAGTTACCCTATCATGCTCTCTAGCAGCGGCATATAAAGCATATACGAACTAAGCAAAGTGCCGAGTAAGGAGCGAACACGATACCTCCACGCGCCTGGCGTGGGGACGACTTCCCGGCCGATCTCGTACTCCCGGAACAGTAAATACATAATAATTACAGCAAGACAAATTACTGTCCACTCCACGCAGGGAGGTAAAGGGCGACACAATGGGACTTGGGAGTAGCGATTTCGGGTTGACGGGTCGTTTCTTGTGTTGCTTCGGCGGCACACGTACTCACGACCGTGGGACCCACGTGCTGGTCTGAGGGGCCGTGTGGGACCGGGGTGGCACCACTGTGGTGGAGACACCTGGAAGGGCACTCCCTGGGACGGTGGTGTGTTGGTTCGCCGGTCGGAGGCCGGGCGGCTCCGATCTCCACTCGCTGGAGTTGCTGGCCACGGATCTGCAGTTCTGTTTTACAGCGCGTGACCCAACGAGATCTGCTGCTGCGGTCACTCCCGACGTCGGATCGACGCACAAGAGGTACCAATGGAAAGCTGACTTGAAATCCTTCGATCTATGGCCAGAGAAAGAAATTTTAGTTTCCCGTTGATGGCCTTTGTTGAATTTTCAAGCTGCTGACTCACAGGATCTGAAAACTCAGGGCAGAACCAAGTTTTCCTTAGAGTTGGCATTGACCACGATGTAGACCTTCGATTCAGCCTTTAAGCCCTTCATGAAAGTTGTAGAGACCGAAGATAGAAAAACGGGCATATATCTTATACAAGATTTGGTGGAAGTTTCGATTTTGTGGGGATTTTATACTGACTCGGGGTAAGATCTGGACAGCAGAAATAGATCTGAATTTGGGGAAAAGACACAATTTCTAAAAATAGGTAGAGGGTTTTTGAAATTCGCCGAAAATTTTTGGAGGATGGGGAAGGTGGACAGAACCTCCAATAAATTTTGGGATTCCAAAAAAAATCAAAAAGGGGGTCGAAAGGTGGAAGAACTAAGCTTTTGCTACACAGATCTGAAAAGGGACAGATCAGGAAGATAGAAACACACGAAAATAGAAAAATATAAAACAAACTCTGAATGATGTGATTGTTTTACTGGAGGTTGGGAATCAAGAGATGAACCAACCCTAAAAATCTCAACTCCATATGATGTCAGAGTTGGGAGTTAAAATTTTCGGAGTGGGACTCTATCCAGCCAAACAGAATCTTGGACAGAACTTCGGAGGCGACTTCGCGGTAGTTCGATGGCGGCACGAACGGCGGCGGCGGCACCAGAGATGAAATCAGAGATAGAGGGGCTCAGGTAGAAGGGGTTCTCAACCCTGAAATGTAGAGGGAAGAAAGGGGAACCAAAAGGAGAGAGGGGAGGGGCGCACCAGCTCCAATGCTCATTCAACAAATTTTCTTCTCATTAATTCTCATTAAATGTGGAAATACAAGAATTTATACAAAATGTAAAAAGACTCAAAATGATCTCAGATCTAGGGTTGAAAGGGGTATTAAGGGGATAGAAGAAAATATTTCTCCCATGTGGTCAAAACACATTAAACAAATTCTAATCAAACTAATATAATTCCATTCAAACTTCACCTACCTTGCCTAATAAGACAAGGAAGGGGGCGCCCCCTTCATGGGCCTCCTCTTGGGCCTAGCTGGTCCAAGGCCATCCAATCAAGCCCATTAACCCATTCTTGGTCTATGGACTCTCCCACCTAGATGGCCCATGAGAAGGAAAAGCCCACTTGGGCCTTAAGTGAGTTAAAGACCCAATATGAAGTCTAATGACACAATATAAACTAACCCCTTAATGGACTCTTCTAAATGCAACCCATTGATGTATTCTATATGGAATGTGGCCCATTGACTTGTTAAAAGCCTTACAAAGGAGCCAAAATAAAAAAAAAACCAAACAAACACACTAATACAAACCCATATATACTAATACAAGCCAATAGACACTAATATAACTCATTAGCCTTTGATGCCCCATCACCATTTCACCCTCCGGGGGCGGCGGCTCATTCGCAACCTATCAGGAGGGCCATCGCATGCCCTTCCCCCGGAGCAGGAAGCCTCCTCAATCCTGAGGAGGGAGAAGACCGGAGCACGCCGATCGTTTTCGGACGCCGAGGCCCTTGAAGAGCGTCGGGATAGCATGCAAGTGCGCCCCCCCAGCCCCTCGGGCCAACGACAACCGGAGCTGTCTCTCTGACTACGAGATTTTGAGAGGCATTTCGCAGAGCAAGAGCGTGCCCTCCGCGCATTGTAGAAGACCTCTCCCGTGGAGGACGAGGAGCAATCCCCGTTCTCCAACTATATTTTGAAGGTAGAGATATCCCCCAGGATCTCACTCCCGACCTTCAAGTCGTACGATGGCCAGGGAGACCCGACCGACCACTACGACAGCTTCGATGCCCTAATGGCCTTGCATGGAGCATCCGATGTAATCAAGTGCCGAGCGTTCGTGACCACTCTGGTCCAGGGTACTCAGGCTTGGTTCAGGGCCCTCGCCCCCGGTAGCATCCACAACTTCAAGCAATCTGGGCGAGTGTTCAAGGAAAGCTTCGCCGGCAGCGGTCCACCCCGGTCAGTGGCGGGATTATTGGCCCTCAACCAGGAACAGGGGAAGAAGTCGAGGGCTTATATCAACCCATTCAAATTGGAAGCCCTGCGCATTCCCTGCCTAGACGTGGCCTCTGCCATCACTACACTGACCGGGGGTACCCGCAACGAGAACCTACGACGCGAGCTAGTGCTTCATCCTCCCACCTCCCTTGTCGAGCTAGTGACTCTGGCACTGCACCACGCAGAGTGTGAGGAGGTCCTCAGCGCCTGCCGAGGCACGATAGGCTCAGGTTGGGAGGGACACAAGAAGCGACCGTCTGAGCAAGGGACGGGCCAAGGAAAAAGGCGGAACCAAGACGGAGACCGAAAAGAGGCATCCCGAAAGTATGAGCGGTACACCCCCCTTACCGCCCCCGTCTATGAAATCTATGAAGACATCAAAAGCTCAGATCTCCTCAACCAACCCGAGCCTATGAAAGCCAATCATCACAATTACCGCAAGCATTGCCTGTTCCACAGTGATCACGGGCATCACACCAGCGATTGCCATCAACTTCAAGATGAGATCGAGCGTCTCATCCGCCAGGGACACATATCCCGATACGTGTCCAGGCAGAAGGAAGACCGAGGTGCCCCAGAAGAGATCGACAATGCCCCCCGCGGAGTCCACATCAACGTTATCGCGGGTGGTATGGCATCAGGCGGAGATAGCAGTCGAGGAAGAAAGCGTCACGCCGAGCGGGCGAGCCGAGCCTCTATTGAGCACTCTATGGCCCCGCAGGCGAGCGAATAGCAGGCCCTGGTATTCTCCGACTAGGACCTGGAAGGGTTAACTACCCCTCATGACGACGCTCTCGTTGTATCAGCTACAATAAACCATTGTAACGTAGATAAGATCTTAGTTGACAATGGTAGTGTCCCTGATGTATTATCCTACGAATGTTTCCTCAAGATGGGAGAGAATCCATCTAAACTCCGCCCGATCCGAACCCCTCTCTATGGGTTCAACGGCCAGGCAACTTATCCCGAGGGAGCCCTGAGCCTGCCAGTTACTATCGGCACCCCGCCCAAAACCGTTACGGTTATGGTAGACTTCATCGTGATTAAAGGGATGACGGCATACAACGCCATCTTCGGACGAGGTATCCTCAGCCAAATGAAAGCGATGCCCTCTACCTTTCACCAAAAAATGAAGTTCCCGACCAAGTATGGCGTGGGGGAAGTCCGTGGTAACCAGACATTGGCAAGACGGTGCTATATAATCTCGGTCGAAGCCACTAGGCTGGAAGAGAAAAATAAAGGAGTAAAGGGAGCCAAAAAAGGACCCGCAACATATGAGCCTGGTGGCGAGTTGCTAACAGTCTTCCTTAACGGTGACCCGACTCTAGGAGTAAAGATCGGAGCCGATCTACCACTTGAGGAATAGGAAAAATATAAGGATTTCCTTACCCGGTATATCCGAGTCTTTGCATGGTCTGATGAGCACCTTCATGGGATCCCGGGAGACGTGGTAATGCACAAGCTCAACCTCGACCCAACGGTGAAGCCAGTCCAGCAACGTAGAAGAAAGCATGCCGCTGAGAAGCAAGCGGTCATCAAAGAGCAAGTCATCAAGGGGCAGAAGACTGGCCTTTTTTGTCCGATTGTGTACCCTACGTGGCTCGCCAACGTCGTCCTTGTACCAAAGGCTTCTGGGAAATGGCGAATATGCGTAGACTTCACCGACCTCAACCAGGCTACCCTGAAGGATTACTACCCACGGCCGAGCATCGATCAACTGGTCGACTCAACCTCTGGCAACGAGCTGCTCAGCTTCCAGGACGCCTACTCCGGCTACCATCAGATCAGGATGGACCCGGAGGACATCGAGAAGACCACCTTCATCACCGACTTCGGCGTACACTGCTACACCCAGATGCCGTTCAGGTTAAAGAATGCCGGAGCAGCATATCAGAGGCTGATCAACCACATTTTTGAAGAACAGCTTGGTTGGAACGTCGAGGCCTACATCGATGACATGCTCGTCAAAACACTGAAGGCCGAAGACCACCTCACCGACTTAGCCGAGACCTTCGACACTCTCTTGAAGTGCAACATGAAGCTCAACCCTGCCAAATGTGCCTTCGGAGTCGGATGACGGAAGTTCCTAGGCTTCTTGGTAACTCAGCGTGGGATTGAGGCCAACCCCGACAAGGTTCAGCCCATCCTGAACATGCGGCCGCCCACCTGCATCAAGGATGTCCAACGCCTTACGGGACGCATTGCTGTGCCCAACCGTTTCCTGTCCCGGGCGGCCGAACGATGCTTACCCTTATTCAAGTTGTTGAGGGGACCTAAAATGGCATCTGCTACGTTCGCCTGGGATGAGGAATGTCAGAAGGCGTTCGTCGAGCTCAAGGAGTTCTTAGCCTCACTCCCGGTGCTATCCAAGCCGGTCCAGGGCAAAACTCTATACCTCTATCTCTCGGAGACCCCTTCTACAGTGAGCTCAGTCCTAGTCAGGAATGACGCAAGGATTGAGAGACTAGTTTACTATACCAGCAAGGTGCTTAATGAGGCTGAAAGAAGGTACCCCGCAACCGAGAAACTCGTGCTAGCGTTGGTCACCTCAGCCAAGCGCCTCCGACCCTACTTTCAAGGGCACTCCATCGTCGTATTGACTGGCGAACCCCTGAAGAAGATTCTCTTTCACCCTGAAGCCTCGGGATGCCTCGTCAAATGGGCCATCATGCTCGGAGCCTATGACATCTCGTATCACCCCCGCTCGGCCATCAAAGGACAGGCTCTCGCAGACTTCATCGCCGAAAGCACGGTCCCAATTGAAGAAGTACCTCCACCAGCGACCGGGCCCACCTAGGACCTGTTCGTCGACGGGTCCTCCAACTCGGCCGGATGCAGCGTCGGTGTGCTTCTCAAATCCCCTGAAGGAGCGGAGCTGCGGTACGCCCTGAAGTTCAACTTCCAGGCGTCCAACAACGCCTCCGAGTACGAAGCCCTTATCTCAAGGGCCAGGATGGCTCGACGACTAGGGGCCGAGCGAGTCATGATCTACACTGACTTCCAATTGGTTGCTAGCCAGTTCAACGGTGATTACGAAGCTCGGGAAGGACAAATGGTCAAGTACCTCCAGGCAGTCAAAAGGATGGCCCAACTCTTCGAGAGCTTTGAGGTAGTCCGGATAGCTCGAGAGGAAAACTCTTGAGCGGACGCCCTCTCTCGACTGGCCTCCTCGCTTGATCCCGCATGTACACGATCGGTCTTTCTCGAAGAGCTCGAGGGACCGAGCATCGAATCCGAGCTTATGACCGTTGACCCGGCACCCCCGAGCGACTGGCGGACCCCATATATATCCTGGCTCCGGGATTCTCAAGAGCCCACCGATCCTCGGGAGGCTCGAAAACTCAAGTACCAAGCTCGGCGTTTCGTCGTGCTGTATGATACCTTGTACCGCAGATCTTTCTCCGGTCCCCTCCTCAAGTGCATCAGCGTCGACGAAGCCAGCCGAGCGATTCAGGAAGTACACGAAGGCATCTTGGGAGCGCACCAAGGAGGAAGATCGCTCGCCAGGATCTTGCTTCGGCAAGGTTACTGGTGGCCCACTCTCCAGTGCGACTTCACGACCTACGTACAGAAGTGCGACCGATGTCAGCGCTTCGACCATCTGATCCATCAGCCTGCTGCGGAGCTCATCACCCTGGATGAGTCATACCCATTCGCTCGGTGGGGGATCGACATCTTGGGGCCATTCCCCACGGCTCAAGCTCAGAAGAAGTTCGTCATCGTCACCATCGACTATTTCACCAAGTGGATCGAGGCCGAGGCCACCGTCAGGATCACCGAATCAGTCGTATGGAGTTTTGTTTGGAAATCGATCATCTGTTGCTATGGTGTCCCCCGTGTGATCGTGAGCGATAACTGTTGGCAATTTGATTCTCGCTACTTCAGAGACAGATGTGCCAACCTTAACATTCGCAATCGCTTCACTTCGGTAGCCCACCCTCAGGCTAACGGACTGGTCGAGAATGCCAATAAGACTATCTTAAAAGGCATCAAAACCAAGCTCGGCAAGGCCAAGGAAAGCTGGCACGAGGAATTATCGAGCGTACTATGGTCGCACCGAACTACTCCGAGGACGGCCATCGGTGAAACGCCTTTTCAGCTGGTGTATGGCATGGAAGCCGTGATTCCGTTGGAGGTCGGCAATCCCTCTCTCCTAGTCATCCACTTCAAACCCGAGGTGACGAGTAGAAACTGCGAGAGAACCTCGACCTAGCGGACGAAATCTGAGAGATTGTAAAGATCCGAGCAATGGAATACCAACGGCGCATCACTCGATACTACAACTCCAGAGTCCGAGATAGACACTTCCAACCGGGAGACTTTGTCTTAAGAAAGGCCGAAGCATCTCGACCACTAGAGGAGGCGGGGAAGCTGGCCCCTACCTGGGAAGGCCCCTACCGAGTGGTCGAGACGCTCAGGAAAGGAGCATACCGATTGTCCACCATGGAAGGAACACCCATCCCTCGGACATGGAATGCGACAAATCTTCGCAAGTTCTACTTTTGATCATTTGGGAAGCACGCACATGTAAGTAAAATAGAATAAACGCCATTCTTCTCTTCTTATTAAACTTTGATGTACATCAAGTAGACCGTAGCCAATACAGTATACATGTACAAAAATTACACCCTCTGGCACTATTAGGCGAGCAAAACGCTCGGCCTGCCCGGTAAGCGCTCCTACGTCCAGCCACTGACTCTGCCTCGTGCGGAAACTAGCTCGGACAAAGGATTGCCGGCCTCGTTGGTTTTAGAAAAGCTCGGAAGAAAAAGGAAAAGAGGGGAAACAACAGAGAAGAGGAAGGAATACAAGTGAAGGCCTCCTCTCCGCCAACTCTTTGGAAGGCAGAGAGAGCAGGCATCCCCCGAAGAGTGAAAAAGAAGGGAGAAAAAGAAAACAACAGAGATGGACGAGGAAGGAGGGGGAGGCCCAGAAAGGAGGGAGCTTAAAGAGCTCCCCCCTTCCCTCAGGATGGCGTCGGCGGGTCAGGGACATGAAGGCGACATGCCCCGGCATGACGAACCCTCTCCCAGAGTGACCTCCAACTGACGAACCCTCTTCCAGACTGAAACAGCAGGAGCTTCCCTCCTACCACCATCTGCATCATCGTCTTCTGAAGCACCTTCCATGCCCCGCCAAGACCGACAGCACAACGCCTCGCAGAAGGGAAAGAAGGAGAAACCGCCAGGGACGGCCTTTAGCGATGAAAGGAAAAGGAGATGCCCCTCAGACCTTTTATAGGTCAAAGGGGAGCTGATCGCCTTAAATGACTCTCCCCTTACAAAACACGCTAAAGGGTTTTGCCTGAGATGGTTACCTCATTTCCCAAACATCCCGCCAGCGGGATGCGGGAAGCGGTAAGTCATTAAGGGCGATATGGAAAAATGGAAAGGTGCCAGCAATATGTCAGTTATTTGACAGATCGGCACACGCGATATCTGTAGAGAAAATCGACGCCTTCTCCAAACGACTACGAATCCGATAGTCAAACCACACCAAAAGCAGTAAGAAATAGTCAATTCAGCATTTAATACTATCGCTATTACATTTCCTAAAAAAGCCTTACCCGGCTACGTAAGGGAAAGAAAAAGAAAGATAGAGGTATTACATCAGGCCTCAGGCCCATCTTTAGGCTCGACAGGCAAGGCTTCTTTAGCACCAGACGATCTACCCCCAGTATTCTCGGTGACGGCCGACCCAGGCACTGACCCCACTTGTGTGGGAACTGTGTCGGTCGTGTGCCCTCCCGAGGCTGCTGGAGTTGGTGGTCGCTCAGACAAGGACGAGGACTCCCGACCCTCCACTTCACTCGATGTATAATGGGAAGAGTCGGTCGAACCCCAGTCCGAGTCATAGCGTTGCCCGGAAGGAAAAACGAGCCTAGATGCTTGGGCCTCTACTTCTATGACGGCCCAATCGAAGCCCTGGGAGAAGCCCTTCTGAGGGCCCCGGTGATAGCTCGACTCATAATAAGGGAAGGCAGCCTGGAGAAGAGCCCCGTGATAGGCCTCTGAGCACTTATGTCGCTCGAGTGCCTCCACCCCGGCCAACTCCGCCTGCCTCTCAAGCTCGACTATCCTCTGCTCCGACTCGGATAGCCTTCTCTCGGCCTCGGTCAGTGCATCCTCGGCCCCCCGGACTCGACCCGCGAGCGCCTCCCGCTCGGCCTTCCACTACTCGCTGCGCTCGACCTGAATCATACGCTCTGCCTCCAGGAGCTCATTCTTCCGGTCGACCATACGACGGGTAGGGCCAGCTACTCCGCCAATGACCGAGCCTCCACTTGGCTTGACTACACCTGAGCACGAAGCGGGGCCACCTCCTGGTGAAGGTCACCAAGATCAAGGGTCAGACGCTCAACTTTCCGATCGAGCGCACCATGGGCCCACGAGAGAGCCTCCCGCTCCGACTCCACCTGAGCATACGCACCTACTGCCTCAGCCTCAAGCTGGACCAAGATCAGGCTGCCTTCCATAAGTTGCTCGAAAAGCGTGGAGGGGGGACCCCTCTGAAGCTTCTCTCGCACAACCCCTGAAGCAATAGAATGGCACCTCCGGTACAGGGAGGCCCGAACGCTGAAGGAATCGGTTGAGGGAAGGGAAACTCTCTCCGGAACAGTCAGGATTGGGGCACCTTCCCCGAGCAATCCTGCCTCGGGGGCCCCATCGGTTGACTCGGGATGAGCAGCCTTCGCCGTGCACCTCCCCGGCCTCGGTCGGCTGCAATCGAGTCACTACATCCTGCGACCCTCCAGTCTTGACCGGCTTGGGTCGGGCTCCTCCGTTTGGCACCCCCTCTGCTTCGCTCGGCACCCCTGCATCGGCCACGATCCCCTTGTCATTTGCCCCCTCTTGCACCACAGAGGGAGGAGGCAACAGGGGAACCTCGTCAACCGGGCGGGCGGACTCCGCCTTCCTCGCCCGCTTCTTCTCAGCAGACTGAGCCTGCATCGAAGACCGCAACAACTTCGCCACGGGATCCTTCCGCTTGACCCTCCGGCGTTCAGAAGCATCGTCCCGGGTGACCCCCTTGCCCTTTTCCCGGGCGTGGGATGAGCCCTCCGAAGCTGGGAGATCACTCGGAGCCGGCGTATCATCCACCCTGATGACCTCCAGCTCGACTGATGGTGCCTCCTCCTCCTCCTCCTCGGCCGCTCGTCGCAGATCTACGCGAAGAAGAGCAAATTGAGAAGAGGAAAGCACTCGCTTGAAAGAGGACAAGTCCCTGAGAACCTTACCCATCGGCAACAGCAGTCGAGAAAGATACTCCTCGATGTTAGGAGGAGTCACCAACTCAGCAGTCTCCAGGCGGTCCCGCTGAAGGATAGTAGCATCCCTCTCCACCTCCGGGGAGACCTCTGTTTGCTTCGGAGGGATGTTCGGGTGAAAGTTGGGCGCCGTCGAGAAATTCCAGACCACGTCGACCGCCGACGGGCCCACCCAGAAATATTGGGTCTTCCACCCCTTATGAGAAGAATACTTCACAGAAAGGGACACACAACTCCTTCCCCGCCTCGCCTGAATGAAGAAGAAGCCCTTCTCGGCAAAAGAATTATACTTCAACTCAAAAAAATAGTGGAAGAGGTCCAGCGAGGTGCTCACCCCTCTCTTGCCACAGAGGAAGATGAAGGAGAAGATGAGGGTGTAAGAGTTGGAGACCAGCTGAACAGGAGCCAGTCGGTAGAACTGAAGCAACTCGGCAACAAAGGGATAGAGGGGCAGCCGAAAGCCGCACTTCTAGGCCAGGAGGAAAGAACAAAAGAGGCTAGAACGAGCGACCAGACTGGATTCATGAGGCTCAGGCATGAGGAACTTGAATCGCCATGGCAGCCCATACCGATTCTCCAGCCGTTTCACGTCTGCCTCACCCAGCTCGCTGCAAAGAGGCTCTGATGGCACCAAAAAAGTCCTCAAAGCCTGTCCTCCCTCTCGGCTCTCGGCCCCTGGATTTTGGTCCGCCATGGAACAGACAGACGAACTGGGAGAAGAAGGGTAAAGCCCTGACTCTGAAGACTCCAGAGGAGAAGGAAATTGACGGATCGCCGCCGCAGTAACCCTTTCCAGCTCCGCAATGGCCACGACGATTCTCCATTCTTCCAAGTTACTCTCACGACACAGGAGCCCCCCTCAAAAATAAATTTAAAGAGAGACAAAACCCTAAACATCGGAGATAAAGGGACGTAAAAATGCGCAATGCTTAAACCGGAGGCGGCGCAGCGATCCGATCTCCCGAGGAGGGGCCTTCTCTTATTCATCATGACGAGTGTATTTTCAAGGCAAGCCGCATCATGTGGCCCCTACCAGAGAGAAATCTCTACCCAACCAGAGGGCACAAAAAGTCCAGCCCAAATGCTACTCGTCCGAGCCTAAATTTTGGCTCGGGAGTAGGAGGGGGACAAGTGGAGAGGGGAAATCTCGCCGCCCATACGGAGAGGCCAAAAGAGGTCCAACCAGACCGAACGAGGCCCAACTCCTTGAAGTGGTAGCCCCCGGGCCCACTTAGTATAAAGCCCAAAAACTCACTCGGTATAAGCGCTTCCTAGGCGACCTTCGGGTTGGGAAGTCCAGGCATTAGTACGACCGGGAAAGCTCCCCCGAAGCCCCCTATTTTCCTGTCCCGACCATGCACTCATCGCTCGGGAGACCACTCCTGGGCAAGTGCCTATCGCTCGGGCTCACTGATGGAAGCTTATTAGTATGGCCGTTGCGAGTCCCTTAATGGCAGGAAGCTCAAGGGGATAAGGGAGACCAAGAGTCTGCGTGCTATAAGGAGTCCGCATGAAAGACGTAACCCCCCCTGAGACTCCTCCGCTTACAGGGATCAGTCGCACAATGGGCCACTATTTAAACTGGAAAGCCCTACTATAAGAGGTAAGCCAGGCAAGAGCCAAAAAAAACCCTGAGCAGGAACCACTTCACCTTTTGGTGGAGAGGGATCTTGCGCTCCCATCTTCCTCCTAGCTCTTCCCTTCGCATCCGAGCTCTACTACTTTACTAACTTAAGCATCAGAGGGTCTTCCCCGGGGATCTATCCTTGGGCACCTCTGACTTGTTTTCCTTCTTGCAGTTCACACTTCAAGTATACGTGGTCATCCTCTTCCCCGCTCAAGAGCAATGCGAGATCACCCCTCTTCAATGGTATATAATATTGCTATCTGGTTCTTCCAATTGATTTGACAGAAAATAGCTTAAACTGGCTTCAGAAGCACTGTTGCATCGATGTAGTTGATATGTGCACCGACCTGCTGATATGTGCACTGACATTGACCGTGCAGGACCTCTACATGTGCACAGACTTTTAGCAACGTGCGCAGACCTTGTAGTTTACATGTGCACAGACTTTCAGCAACGTGCACAGACCTTATAGTTCACATGTGCACAAACTTTGTAGCGTTGAAGGCAAAACATGCACAGACCTTCACTTGCACACGTGCATAGACTTTCAGCAATGTGCACAAACCTTGTAGTTCAAATGTGCACAGACTTTGTAGCGTTGAAGGAAAAACATGCACATACCTTCACTTGCACATGTGCACAGACCTTAATGTTCAATGATATGAGATGTGCATCGACCTTAATAGAAGACTTTAGCATGTGCATTGACCTTAGTCTGATCTTTAGTCATGTGCACCGACCTTCTGGTTCAATGCATGAATGTGCACCGACCTTCTGAGCAGAAATGCATATGTGCACCGACCTTAGTTCAGCATGTGCACCGACCTCTTGAACAGAAATACACATGTGCACCGACCTTAGTTCAGCATGTGCACTGACCTCTTGAATAGAAATGCACATGTGCACCGACCTGACTAAACATGTCCACCGACCTTAAAGTGTTAACAGCAAGTGTGCACCGACCTTGTAGAGTTGAAAGTCTTCATGTGCACCGACCTTCTGAACATGTGCACCGACCTTATAGTGCACAGCTTCTTCATATGCACTGACCCTCTGAACTAAAAGGAGCATGTGCACAGACCTTGCCTTTTACATGTGCACGGACCTTCAACAACGTGCATCGACCTTTGCTTGCAGTGGCATGATGTGCATCGACCTTGGTCTTGTGCTGGCGAAAGGTGCACCGACCTTGGCTTGTGCTAGCGAAAGGTGCACCGACCTTGTGTCTATGCTCAATCAGATTTGTCAACCTGCCTTTTTCAGTTTCACTGATTTTTTCAAGACTTGACATAACCTTTGACCCTTGCTCAGTTGACTTTGACTGAATCTTTCTTGCTCAGTTGACATTGACTTACACAAAGTGTGTCAAACTGCACGTTCAGCTTCACAAATTGTAAGTCAGACCCATCAATGAGTCATAGTCAGACGTCATCAAAATAATAGAATTAAGCATGCTACACACATGCCCAACATTCTCCCCCTTTTTGATGATGGCAACTATGAGTCATTATAAGCACTTTTCAAGAGAGATGCAATGAAGTAGACAATGACAGATGCAATCAATGACTCAAAAACTTCTCCCCCTTTGACAACATCAAGAAGGAATAGGAAAGGGTGCAGAAAATAGTGATCAGAGCCAGGTTGGAGTTTGTCAGGGATTTCTGGAAGGATAAAACTCAGCAAAAGTAAAAACTCCACATTCTGATACAAATGACATAATACAGAGAATATTTATGTATATAATCTACCATTATGCAGTCCTCAATTGGCATAGTTCAAAGCTAATGATATCAGAATTGGACAGAAGAATTCAAAAAGATCTGCATGCAAGTTTTTATAGAAAGAAACCAGAACCACATGTTTACCCTTTATATAACCGTCTGTCACCTTACTCATTCAGCTTCAATGGCTCCTTTAGAAGTTACACGAACTAGTATTAAGGGTAAACAAGCATGAAGTTCAAATGGAATTCTTAGGAATTTTTTGCATGATTCTTCAGAGATCTTTTGAGCACAAGAGTAATGTTACGAGCAATTAAGTCCACACATGTCTTGTATCTTGAGGATACACGTTGTTTAGATGCCAGTATCCCTAGGTACTTGGTGTGACTGACTGTCATGCCTCAATTTGAACAGAGATTGCATTGTCACCTCATGACATATTTGTCCTCATTTCTTTGATGAGGAGACATGTTTCTGAGCAACTGTGCTATTGCTCTACCTGAAAATTTTGGTTTATAGTTTTAGTGCAGAGTTAATAGAGGCACCTCATGACACATACCTAATTGTCTTCTTGGACAGGGGACATAGTTTCTCAGTGAACCAGAGTCATTGCTCTGACAACATATTGCATTTGTGAATTCCAAGAGTTCATGATGTTTAAAAACAATACTTAATTTCAGTATCTCAACCAAACTTGCCTTGAGATCAGAATTGGCAGATTTCAGAAAGTATCATTCAGGGCACAACATGTAAGCACTAGTTAAGGTCTATTAAAAGGATAAACAAAAATGATTTTAAAAACGTTTATCTCAGACTTCAATGAAGTCATTAACCTTGAACCAATTTTATTGGATGGACAAGCACAAGGTCACATAATAGGAGATTCTTACAAGGAAGTTCACTCTATTTTATGATCACAATATCCAGATTGGAAGCAACAGACTTTCAGATTTTTCAGGAAAGGAGTTAAAATAGCCAGAGATAGATGCGGAAGACAAGGAGATAGATAGCAGACACTCCCCCTTAACAAAATACAGACAGTTCTAGAAAATGGTGTGAAAATGCATGCCAATGGTTGTACACTTATTAAAGTTGACAAAATGAAGACAACATGGATGCAAGACCATCTCAACCCAATTTTCTCCCCCTGACACAGTGACCTAATGCAATGTTGGCTCATGGTACTCGGCGGAGGTGTGTCCTCACGCATAGTGAGTGCATCTGGGCAAGCACAACATGCCTTTTTGCAAATCACCATTTAATATACCATGGTCAATTATGAAAGATGCAGTAAGCAATGCAGTGCACTATGAGCATGGAGTTTTTATACAATGAATGGTAATGCATGAGGACATGTATATACATGAAAAACATATGCGTCAGATTTTTAGTGCAACAAAAGCAACACTAGTGAGAGATATCAAGAGAAATTCATTTTTCTTTGTTGACTTGAGACCTGCACAGACCAAGCTCTCTTTTAAGTGTTGAAAACCTGTCATTACACAAAGGCTTGGTAAAGATGTCAGCAACTTGATTCAATGTATCAACAAAGTGTAACTCAAAATTTTTCTTAAAAACCTCATCTCTAATAAAGTGATGCCTAATTTCAATGTGCTTAGTCCTAGAGTGCTGGACTGGATTTTTGGTAAGATTGATTGCACTAGTGTTATCACACAGAATTGGGGCACAACCAAGATCCACTAAGTAGTCTTGGAGTTGATGTTTAATCCACAACACTTGGGTGCCACAACTCCCCGCAGCAACATATTCTTCCTCTGCGGTTGAGAGGGCAACCGAGTGTTGTTTCTTGGAGGCTCAAGAAACTAAACACCCGCCCAGAAATTGGCAATAGTCACTAGTGCTCTTACGATCCAGCTTACATCCAGCGTAGTCCGTATCTAAATAGGAAACAAGTGAAAGCTCATAGGATGACGGATACCACAATCCTAAGTCTTGAGTCCCGGTAAGATATCTAAGGATACGCTTGACGGCAATCAAGTGGGATTCTCTTAGACTAGCTTGAAATCTAGCACATAGGCATACACTAAACTGGATGTCTGGTCTAGATGCAGTTAAAGCAGTGAACCAATCATCCTTCTGTAGGTTTTTGCATCCACAAACTTACCTTTCTCATCCGCATCCAGTGATGTAGAGGTTGCCATAGGAGTTGTAATTGTCTTACACGTTGTCATATCGAACCTTTTCAGCAGCTCCTTGATGTATTTAGCTTGATTTATGAAGCACCCATTTGCACTTTGACTGATCTGCAAGCCAAGGAAGAATTGAAGTTCACCCATTAAACTCATCTCGAACTCACTAGTCATAAGATTAGCAAATTCCTCACACATTTCAGATTTTGTAGATCCAAACATAATATCATCAACATAAATTTGAACAATCAAGATATTTTTACCTTATTTTTTGGTGAAGAGTGTTTGATCTACTTTACCTCTTGTGTACCCTTTCTCGATGAGGAATGAGCTTAGTCTATCATACCAAGCCTTTGGTGCTTGCTTCAAATCGTAGAGTGCACTGTCTAGTTTATAAACATAATCTTCATGATTAGAATTTTCAAAACGGGGGGGCTGCTCCACATATACTTCTTCCTTTATTAATCCATTCAAGAATGCACTCTTCACATCCATTTGTTGCAATTTAATTTTATGTGAACATGCAAATGTAAGTAAAATTCTAATGGCTTCAAGTCTAGCTATTGGGGCAAAGGATTCTTCAAAGTCTATTCCAAATTCTTGATTATACCCCTGAGCCACCAATCTAGCCTTATTTCTTATTATCTTTCCATCTTCACTGAGTTTGTTCCTAAAGACCCATTTGGTGCCTATGATAGATTTTAATGATGGTATATGAACGAGATGCCAAATATTATTTCTTTCAAACTGGTTTAATTCATCTTGCATGGAATTTATCCAGTTTTCATCTTTCAATGCTTCTTCAATATTTTTTGGTTCAATTTGTGAGACAATAGCAATCTGATCTAATTCTTCAACAATTCTGAAATGTGACCTGGTTCTAGGTGGGTCATTCAAACTGCCTATGACTTTTTCCAAGGGATGATCTTTAAGAACTCTAATGTCGATAGAGTCATTACCTTCACCGGTAGCTTGATCCCTTGTTTTGTTTGATTCCCCCAAGTCATCATTTCCTGTTGTCTCTTCTTGTGGAGGATCATATTTTTCCTTTGTGGATAGGAACTCTCCATCGTCGTCATCTTCCCTGTAAGGTTTGTCACTTTTAGCATCATCATTGAGTTCATCAAAAGTGACATGGGGAGATTCTTCCACAACTAGAGTTTTAGTATTGTAAATTCTGAAGGCCCTAGATCTATCAGAATAGCCAAGGAATATACCTTGATCACTTTTGGGCTCAAACTTATCCAATTCTCTTTTGTCATTATTATGTATGAAGCATTTAGAACCGAACACTTTCAAATGAGACAGAGAATGCTTCTTACCTTTGAGTAGTTCATAAGGGGTCTTTTTGGTGTGAGGCCTTACCATAGATCTGTTAATGATATAGCATGTTGTATTTACCGCCTCTACCCAAAATCTCCTAGGAAGTTCTCTTTCTGCCAGCATGGTTCTAACCATTTCTATGAGCGTTCAGTTTCTTCTCTCAACTACCCCATTTTGCTCAGGGGTCCTGGGTGATGAAAATCTGTGTGATATTCCTTCAGTCCTGCAAAAGTTATAGAAGTCAGTATTGTCGAATTCACCACCATGATCTGATTGAATGTTGGAAACTTTGAACTCACCATCTTGCTTTATCTTCATGTAGAGTGCCTGAAACTCATCAAAAGCATCATTTTTATGCTTAAGGAAGAATCCCCATGTGAACCTAGAGAAATCATCCACTAAGACATATCCAAATCTACTACCACTTAGACTAGCAGTTCTGGTTGGCCCAAATAGGTCCATATGAATTAGTTCAAGTGGTTTGGATGAAAGACTTTCAGATCTATTTTTAAATGATTTTCTTGTTTGTTTCCCTACGGCACATGCATCACAGATTTTATTTTCTTACTTAAATGAGAGTTCAGGCAGCCCTTTCTCCATTGAATGCTTCATGAGTTTATGCAGGACATTGTAACTAGCATGTCCTAGTCTACGATGCCATAACCATGCAAGTTCAGATTTTGATGCAGCAAGACATAGATTCAAATGTGCAGGATCATCTAGGTCAATCATGTATACATTATTGACTCTCTTACTAGATAATTTTACTATGTCAGATTTTGGTTCCAAAATTTTGCATTCAAGAGAGTCAAAAATCACTCTATGGCCTTTATTACATAATTGACTTATACTCAGTAAGTTGTATTCCAAACTTTCAACTAACAAAATATTTTCAATAGAATTGGAGAGATTTTTGCCAACTTTACCTGAACCAATGATTTTTCATTTATTGTTCCCTCCAAGGGTTACATGCCCAGCTTCTTTCTCGACCAAGAGACAAAATTTTGTTCTGTCCCCAGTCATGTGTCTTGAACAGTCACTGTCAAGATACCATTTATTGTGCATAGCTGCAAGACACTCCTGCACAAGGAATCAAGTAACAATGTTTGGAACCCAAGGATAATTGGGTCCCAATAAACCTTTCATTTCAGCAAAGCAAGATAAAACGGATTTATGAATCCAAATTTTCTTCACATTTTTTATTTTCTAGCTTGATGGAGAGTTTCTATTTTTTGTTTTCATTTTTCTATTCTATTCAGGAACCTTGTTACCCTTTGGCTTTTGATAGAAGTTTGAGAAGGGTTGTTTCTGGTTCCTATAGTTTGTCCTAGGCTGATAGAAATTGTGGTGGTTCATAGGGTAATAGGTTGGGTCGGTTCTGTAAGTATAAGGACTGTAAGTGTATGACTGCACCGACCTATAGTAGTTTGTGCGTTGATGCATGGATGGGTCTCCACCTTCTTGACTATATGAAGACCAGGGATGCCTTGACCCTTGCTGAGGATGGTGTAGACCTGAACTCCCCTTTTGACCACTTCTAGCCTTGGTGTAGACTGGCTGGGATTTATATTTCTGGTGATTTGGCTGAGATTTTTAAAGAGATTTTTTGGGAATTTCAGAGTTTTCTTTCACGGGTTCTCCCACCTTTTCTTTTCCTTTGTTTTGAGCAGGTTTAGAGTTGGAGCTTGAGACACCTGCTGAGGATACAAAAGTGATAATTTTTAAACCAACTTATTTCTTATTTGTGGGATTAAATCCCAGGCCTTCCTTATTGAAATTCATTCTAGTGCCTAGTAAGGCATTCAAGTTTTCCCTGCCATCTACAAACTTTTCAAGGGATTATTGTTTGTCATTAAGCTCTTTTTGTAGTTTTTCAATGTTTTCAAGAAGTTGAGAATTGACTTGTTTGACAGCTTCATATTTTTCATTGCACAGTTTGCTGTCATTTTTATAACTTTGCATCTTCATTTTTGTTTCATCAATTTCATTTCTCAAATCTTCATTTTCAACTTCTAAGTCAGCAATTTCTTTTCTACCATCTTCCAAATCTTCAATCAATTTTTTTAGATCTTTAATTTCATATTCCAGGGAGATAGTTTTATCATTTATGCGTTGATCATGCACATGTGAGTTAATTTTCTTTTTCAAGGTTCTGTTTTCCTTCTTATACATTTCATACTTATCCATGAGTTCTATGTAGGCTTCTTCCCAGTCACTAGCAGTGAAGTGCTCGAAGGGAGAATGTACCTCAGAGTCTTCATCCCCCTTGGCCATTAGGCAGAGGTCTTCCTTTTCTTTCTCCGTGGAGGTTGTTTCATTGTCATCTTCTTCCTCATCGCTCCACGTGCATACCATGGCTTTGTTCTTCTTTTTCCCTTTCCATTGGCCAACTTTCTTCACCCTTTCAGGATACTCAGTCTTGACATGTCCTGGTTTGTTGCAAGAGTAACAAATAATATTGTCACCTTTTTTAAAGTTTTCAGAACTCGATCTATAATCTTTCTTTACCTGTGGCTTCCTTTTCATGAAGCCCTTACCTTCTTTTCTCAGAAAAGTTCTGAACTTACGTGTGAGCATGGCCACTTGATCCTCATCTTGCTCACTGGTAGAAGTCTCACCTTCCTCGGAGGTAGTTTGGCGGCTAGGTCCAGCCTTTAGCGCCAAAGGTTTCTTCTTGGTCATTTCTATCTCCTTGTTCTTTAAGTTAATCTCATAGGTCATGAGTGACCCTATGAGCTCTTCTACCTTAGTGGTTGATAGATCTCTGGACTCTTCAACAACAGTAGCCTTGGTATGCCATGCTGGGGTTAATGATCTAAGAATTTTTCTCACTATGTCCTACTCTGTATATTTCTTTCCCAGATCAGTTAGACTATTTGTGAGCGTAGTTAAACGAGCATACATATCTTGAATGGACTCATCGGGCTTCATTCTGAACACTTCATACTCAGAAATCAAAATGTTAGCTTTGGTTTCACACCTAAGATGTGCCTTCATATATTACATCTAAGCGATTCCACATCTCCTTGGCTGTCTCACAGGTTGATACTCATGAAAACTCTATTGGATGAAGAGAGCACTGCATGATGTGCTTGGCACTCCAATTGACTGTTGATAATCTTATCTGCTCCTTAGTCCAGACGTCCTCATCTTCTGGGAGCTCGTAGGGGCCTTTGCTGATAACTCGCTAGAGCTCATAATCTTGGGCGCGGATGAACACCTGCATACGATTTTTTCAATAAGGGTAGTTAGATCCAGTGAAGTAGGGCGGTATATTAACAGAATGTCCTTCAGGCATAAGACCCTTGGACACCATTCCACCATTTCTCTCAATGTCGTTGGACCCCATCATGAGAGTTTGGCTCTGATACCACGTGTTGTGTGGGAATGGCTGATCTAGAGGGGAGGGGTGAATAGATCTGCACCTCTTTTTCGAGATACAAACAGTTTGCAGCGGAATAATAGAAGCTAGAGAATGAGCAAGTGCCTAAAGCACACGATGCAAGGATAAGGATGAGCAACGGCCTAAACAAACATCTAGCGCACGAGAATCATACAACCAAACCACTTGAATCAAGGATTTTGAGGTGGTTCAGACTCAAACCTGAGTCTTACGTCCACCCCTCACTCAAACCAAGTGAGGCTTCCCTAGTGCCTTAACACTAACAAGCTGTTACATAGCTCAACCGGGGACACGCCCCAAACCACAGACCAGAGAACACCCTCTGTCTGTCTTCCTGCACACAAACCGGCAGGGACGGTTCACCATAGACTAGAACACACCTCCGTCTATCTTTCTACACACACCGGCAGGGATGGTTCAAGATTACTTTAAACAGGATCAAACTAAAGAGAAGAAAACTAGAAACTCAGACAGGAAGAGTGATGCTCAATGCTAGATGAAAAAGTCCTTTGTTTGAGATGAGGAGAGCTTGAGTTGCTGCATGGAAGTCTGCTGCTTCTTGACTATGGCTTTATCTTTGCAAAGCAACGAGCAGAAGGAAGAGATCTTTAGTTCAGCATTTGATCTTCTTCTTCTTCTTCTTCACATGCTTGCTCACACTATCGCTTGCTTATGCTATTCTCCTAAGATGTGCACTCACAATCACGGTAGCACATTCAGACTTGTGCAACCTCTCCTCACACTGCTCCCACCTTGTCTGTCCCTTTTATACTTCAGATGCAAGCCACTTCGTACAGCACCTTGCATGGATATGCATGCCTAGAAGAGGAGATTTTTCCTCCAAAAATCTGTCCTTTAATTGGTCCAGCAGGGACAAGGAAAAGTGTTTTAGACTACATCTCTTTTGACAGCCCACATAAGGTGCTTGACAGAGACCATTCTTGATCTCCACAATCTGAGCATTTAATGACCCTTAGAGCAGAATATCTTGCTGTCCACTTCTTATTGGATCTGGTTGACTTTCTGCTCCCTGTACAATTCTGAGACCATATCCTATTTAATGATAGCAGAAAGGTGGTCCTGACAAGAGTCATGTCCCAGGTATGGAACCTGACATTGCTGCCACCAAAAAGGTGTTTTTGGTAAGGTAATGATGACTAGACCAAAAGTCAAACATGGGAGCTCCAGACCTCGAATTCTATGAATTTGGGTATTTACGGTATATAATATTCATCTATGGTTCTTCCAATTGATTAGATAGAAAACTGCTTAAACTGGCTTCAGAAGCACTGTTGCGTTGATGTAGTTGATATGTGCACCGACCTTAACCGTGCGGGACCTCTACATGTACACAGACTTTCAGCAACATGCACAGACCTTGTAGTTCACATGTGCACATACTTTCTGCAACGTGCACAGACCTTGTAGTTCACATGTGCACAAACTTTGTAGCGTTGAAGGCAAAAACATGCACAAACCTTCACTTGCACATGTGCACAGACTTTCAGCAACCTGCACAGACCTTGTAGTTCACATGTGCATAGACTTTGTAGCGTTGAAGGCAAAACATGCACAGACCTTCACTTGCACATGTACACAGACCTTAATGTTCAATTATATGAGATGTGCATCGACCTTAATGCAAGACTTCAGCATGTGCATTGACCTTAGTCTGATCTTTAGTCATGTGCGTCGACCTTCTGGTTCAATGCATGAATGTGCACCGACCTTCTGAGCAGAAATGCATATGTGCACCGACCTTAGTTCAGCTTGTGCCCGACCTCTTGAATAGAAATGCACTTGTGCACCGACCTTAGTTCAGCATGTGCACCGACCACTTGAGCTTCTGCACATGTGCACTGACCTGACTGAACATGTGCACCGACCTTATAGTGTTGAAAGCAAGTGTGCACCGACCTTCTAAATATGTGCACCGACCTTATAGTGCACAGCTTCTTCATATGCACTGACCCTATGAACTAAAAGGAGCATGTGCACAGACCTTGCCTTTCACATGTGCACGGACCTTCAGCAACGTGCATCGACCGTTGCTTGCACTGGCATGATATGCATCGACCTTGCTCTTGTGCTGGCGAAAGGTGCACCGACCTTGGCTTGTGCTAGTGAAAGGTGAACCGACCTTGTGTCTATGCTCAGTCAGATTTGTCAACCTGCCTTTTTCAACTTCACTGATTTTTCAAGACTTGACTTAACCTTTGACCCTTGCTCAGTTGACTTTGACTGAATCTTTCTTAATCAATTGACTTTGACTTACTCAGAGTGTGTCAAACTGCACGTTCAGCTTCACAAAATGCAAGTCAGACCCATCAATGAGTCATAGTCAGACATCATCAAAATAATAGAATTAAGCATGTTACACACAAGCCCAACATCTCTTTCTCCCCTCTCTTCTCCGACGGCCGATGGTGTGAGGCGGGGGTGAGGCGGAGGCGACGCGGGTGAGGAGCGGGCGCGGATGGGCGAGGATCGAGGCGGTGGAGGGACGTCGAAGCTCGGCTGTGAGTTCGGGGCGCCCCGATGATTCTCACGGCATTTTCTTGGCGGATCGGCATCCTCGGTGCGTGAAATCTTTGATGGAGGTAGGGGGATGGTTCCTTAACCCCTGTACTTCATTTCCCGCGAGTTTGGTAGCCCGAGGCGAGCCGAGAGGGTTTATATTCCCGCCGGGGTTAAAATGTGAGATTTTGGGCTGTATGCCAGATTTCGTGTTTTGATCACATTTTTGGGGTTTAAATGGGTCCTCTCGGTGCTAGAGAGGTTGGGGAATGGTTTCCCCTTATTTTTCCCTTCATATGGGTGTGAATGGGGTATGGAATGGGGGTTTCTATCGAGTTCACCTTTTTTGGGTACGGAAGCAAGTAGCGGTCGTACCAAAGACCGCCTCTGGGTAAGGCGGCCCTCTGAGGACCGCCACTTGTTCCCTTATGTCGGTTCGAAGTAGCGGTCTCGAGACTGACCGCCTGGTGCGGACACCAGGGCGATCACTTGACACGTCGGCGAACCGACGGTGCCATACGCGGAGCACCAAGTTGACTACATCGACTTCCCTTCAAATTGGGGACACTTTGGCTTCTATTTGGACTCTTTTTAGCATTAAATTGGGCTTGTAATGTCACATTATATGTGGGTTTTCATATTGGGTTGGTTGTAAGGCTCTAAATGGGCCAACTGGTTAAGGCCCTTAAGACTTCATTAAGAAAGGGAGAGGCCTTGGTCCATTTGGATGGATCCATAGGCCATATATGGGCTCTTCATACATGGGCCAACTAGAGGAGAATGGCCTTAAGCCATATTGGCTGGTTGGGCTTGCTTAAGCCAAGGCCTCCAAGTGGCCCATTCATAGCCCAATAAGGGGGGCGCCCCCTTCCTTGTTGTATTAGGCTAGCAACTTTGAATTTTCTTCTTCCCCTCTCCATTTACCACATGGGAGGCTAGAAAGGCTGCTGGTCATATTCAAATGGCTGCCACCTCCCTCCTTTTTACAAGAAATTCAAAGTTTGGTGAACAGCCATGTCCCCTTGCCCCCCCCTTTCACTTTCACCACTTGGCAAGTTGTAATGGGCTCCCTCCCCTCCCCCCTTATGGTATCCCACGCATCCCCCCAGCCCTCTATAGCTCTTGTAATGCCTATTTAAAGGCTTGTACGTTGTATATGTAGAGGCTAATGATATTTTGTTGAAAGAAAATTGTTAAGAGAGTGATTCTCCCTCTTTCTCTTGCCCTTTCCCTTGGTGTGAATTTCCCAGAAATCTGTTCGTGGACTCGACCTTCTCTTTCCATCCCCCTCTTACCATCTTGTTCCCTCCGATTTATCCTTAATACTACTACAAGATTTCAAGAATTCAGCGCTGGTTTGATGCCGTTTGGAGTTCGGGAGCACCGGCGGTGATTTTTCTCGTGGCGGCGCGCAGATCTGTCCCAGAGTGCAGTCCATATCTGAGGGTGACTGTGTTTCAGTTTATGCAGCCAAACCACGACGTGATCAGGAGCTGGTGTCTGAAGATCAATTAAAGTATTGCAAGTCATCTTCACGTTGCCTCTGGTTTCGTTGCATTTCAAGGTCTGTGCTGTCCGTGGCGTCAATTCTCGTGAGGTCGCGCAAGAAGATCTGAACAGACTCAGTCCAGATCCAGAGGCGACTTCCCACATCTGTCCCGCCTCATCCAGCCAATATCTGAGAGAGAGGTCTTCATAGAATTTGTTCCTATGGACGTCACCAACAACCTCCCATAGATGGAATTCCATTTCGACATCGGCAACCCTTTTTCCACCATTTATTTGTCTGTCTGTGCAGTTCTGTGAACACCAAATTAGACGCTGAAAGAAATCATTGCTGCACCCAGATCTGAAAGGATCTGAATGCGCCCTCTGGAGTGAAGAAACTACGTCCAGTCACCGTCATTCTCCAACAAACGGTGCTCTGATCGGGCTTCGGATCTAGCCGTAACAGCCTCCGCAAACTCGCTACGCAGGGTGACCAGCGCGGGCAGAACCGGGTCGGCTTTCCGTCGGCGTACCCGAGCGGCTCCGACACGCGTTCCTCGCCTCCTGCGAGTGTGGCCCATCAACCCGGGTTCTAGCAACCCCAAATTTGGCCATTGTAACCCTATACCTCCCTGCGTGGAGTGGGTATTAAGTTCTGGAATTGTAATTGTAACAATCGTGTGTATTGGGGTTGTTCAGATTCGGCCGGGAATTCTTCCCCACGCCTAGGCGTGGAGGTACGCGCTTCAATTCCTTTCTCACTTGCTGATTTAGTATATTATCTATTGCTGCGTTTGTGAGATTAGGGCCGTCAGCCAGTTCAAATACACCGCGTTTGTGAGTTGTGAGTGCCCGTTCCGTAGCTCCGATCGAGCACCGAATGCAAATCGGTACCCTAGGCGACGGTGGTTTCTTAATCGCCGCGATCCCCACGTTTCCCTCGCAAGGGACGATCGTCGGGCTCAAGAGAGTCGCTGTTGAGAGACGTCTCCACCCGGAGAATACCACGGTGGTCAGCCGCCCGGCTTGCCTTAGTGTGCTAGTGCTGGCCGCACATCGAGTCGGTCGTACGTCTTAGCTCGAGTCGGTCATCCGTCCCGCATCAATTTGGTATCAGAGCGTCATTCTAAGTCTAGGGTGTCCAAAATCAAAAACAAAAGTGTCATTTAAGTCTAGGATCATCATATTTCTAAAAAAAAAAGTGTTTTAAAATTGCATCCCAATAAACGGTATATCAAAAGGTGTGACACGAACATTAGGCTATGCCTACCGGGAAGGCCGCACACTTGCGCGAGTGACCTTCGGGTCGATTAACTCCGCCTCGTACCGGAAATTGGTTAGGTCTAAGTGCATCATTGTTGCATTAGTATGTGTTTGCATTAGTCGGTGTTAGCATCCGTCTGTGTCTCATGTTCAAATGGCCTTGCATATCCATTCCTAGGGATCCGTTCCCATATTTTGGCAACTATGGCCAACCCATGTCGACCCGTCCAAGGTGATAGGTCCGTGTCCGAGTACATTCGGGCATATCATAAGTATTGGTTGGAACATGGCTTGGGAGAGGAGAGCAACACGGCTGCATTTCAGTTCCGGAGAGGTTTACGCCTTCACTTCCAGTTGGAATGTCTTATCCGCAACGCATTCTCTCTAGCGGACTCCTATACGGTCGCTCTAGTGGTCGAACCATTTGAGTCTCACTTTTCTCGGTATAGTGGCTTTTGACAAGCATCCACCTCCCAGCCGCCTACACCATGGCCTTCCCCACCTCAATCGGAGAACCCCTTCCCTAGAGCTCCATTATCATCTACTTCCGATCTTCATTCGGAACCTTCTTCTTTGGAGCTACCAAAGCTCGAGCCACCCGTGTTTCTTACGGGAACGCTATACATAGTCGAGCCGCTTCTTCGTTGGCTCAAGGATGGCTTGGTCCCACCTCCCTTCCCATTTATGGATCCTACCCTACCTTTGGTGTTCGTCAACTCCTCCCACACAACTTTTCGGTCTAGTCACCATGTCGATACTTTGGATGACCTTATTATGGGATTAGATTCACAATGGAAGTTGACGCACCTTTTGGCCCGAGGCTTTGACCAACCCGCTAGTCTTAGCTTCACCCATCCGGCCTTAGGATCCATTACCTCCGTGTACACCGTGGGTCAAGTCACCACGGAGGTCCTTCTATTCCTCCCTATGCCGGCCGAGCCTGATTTCATTTCTTTTATCCCGAGGGAGGAACCGTACCTTCTCTATGAGATCACCATCCCAGTTACCATAACGGATGAAGGTGACTACCTACACCCTCAAGAATTTCACAATTGGGACCGAGTCATGGTGGAACCCACTTCATGGGGTCATAAATTCTTTGACCTTTTTGATCCCTTCACTAGTGAACCTCCCGAGCTATCATATTCACTCCACTTCTTCCAAGGAGTTCACCATCCCGTCCCTACCCCTCGGTCTAGTTGGCAAGCCGTACCTATGTCTAGGGGTAATGACGAGGGTAGTTTTGGATCTCCTAGTCCTTCCCCACCCAAATCCCATAGGTCGCCAATGCATGATTGGTACATCTTAGGGTGTCTAGGAATCGTCCATTCCGTCAAGCATCGAGTACATCTAGTATATGCATGGCACATATTCGGGTGCCCTGGTCCACCATTGCATATGCATGGTCTACATCACCATAGGTTTGTCTAAGTTCAAGTGTGTGTGTTTGTTTCTATGGTTTGTTTTCTTTCATATGGTTTGCATTAAGTCGTGTCAATAAAAGGCCAGTCAAGCACATATAAGGAGGTAGCCGATGCATGCTATATATTCGTGGATTCAAAGGGAGAGTACGTCTAGGTCAGGGTCATACCTGATTGGTTTCCTCCCGGAGACCGAAAGCCACTCTAAGTCCACGATCCCCACCCTTTTCGGGTCAAGAAACAAGTGGGTCCGAATGCGTACGATATTGAACTACCGGGTGACTATGGTGACAGTTCGACGTTCCATGTTTCAGATCTGGTAGCATATTGGAACCCGCGGTGATCCCTAGTGAGCTTTGGGCTTTCTCCTTCTATTGTGAGTGATACACCACCCGAGAGTCCACCTCTTCCAGCCTCAACGCATGCGTATAGATTGTATACTGGATGAGCAGGTGATCACCACAAGGAATGGCGCATATCCACACGTCCTAGTGCGTTGGCGAGGATGCCCCACGATGACCAACACCTTGATCACATGCGGAGAATGCAAGCTTCGGGACCCTTACTCGACGGGGTCGAGTTCCTCCCACCCGGGGAGAATTGGTGCGGACACCAGGGCGATCACTTGACACGTCGGCGAACCGACGGTGCCATACGCGGAGCACCAAGTTGACTACATCGACTTCCCTTCAAATTGGGGACACTTTGGCTTCTATTTGGACTCTTTTTAGCATTAAATTGGGCTTGTAATGTCACATTATATGTGGGTTTTCATATTGGGTTGGTTGTAAGGCTCTAAATGGGCCAACTGGTTAAGGCCCTTAAGACTTCATTAAGAAAGGGAGAGGCCTTGGTCCATTTGGATGGATCCATAGGCCATATATGGGCTCTTCATACATGGGCCAACTAGAGGAGAATGGCCTTAAGCCATATTGGCTGGTTGGGCTTGCTTAAGCCAAGGCCTCCAAGTGGCCCATTCATAGCCCAATAAGGGGGGCGCCCCCTTCCTTGTTGTATTAGGCTAGCAACTTTGAATTTTCTTCTTCCCCTCTCCATTTACCACATGGGAGGCTAGAAAGGCTGCTGGTCATATTCAAATGGCTGCCACCTCCCTCCTTTTTACAAGAAATTCAAAGTTTGGTGAACACCCATGTCCCCTTGCACTTTCACCACTTGGCAAGTTGTAATGGGCTCCCTCCCCTCCCCCCTTATGGTATCCCACGCATCCTCCCAGCCCTCTATAGCTCTTGTAATGTCTATTTAAAGGCTTGTACGTTGTATATGTAGAGGCTAATGATATTTTGTTGAAAGAAAATTGTTAAGAGAGTGATTCTCCCTCTTTCTCTTGCCCTTTCCCTTGGTGTGAATTTCCCAGAAATCTGGTCGTGGACTCGACCTTCTCTTCCCATCCCCCTCTTATCATCTTGTTCCCTCCGATTTATCCTTGATACTACTACAAGATTTCAAGAATTCAGCGCTGGTTTGATGCCGTTTGGAGTTCGGGAGCACCGGCGGTGATTTTTCTCGTGGCGGCGCGCAGATCTGTCCCAGAGTGCAGTCCAGATCTGAGGGTGACTGTGTTTCAGTTTATGCAGCCAACCACGACGTGATCAGAAGCTGGTGTCTGAAGATCAATTAAAGTATTGCAAGCCATCTTCACGTTGCCTCTGGTTTCGTTGCATTTCAAGATCTGTGCTGTCCGTGGCGTCAATTCTCGTGAGGTCGCGCAAGAAGATCTAAACAGACTCAGTCCAGATCCAGAGGCGACTTCCCACATCTGTCCCGCCTCATCCAGCCAATATCTGAGAGAGAGGTCTTCAGAGGATTTGTTCCTATGGACGTCACCAACAACCTCCCATAGACGGAATTCCATTTCGACATCGGCAACCCTTTTTCCACCATTTATTTGTCTGTCTGTGCAGTTCTGTGAACACCAAATTAGACGCTGAAAGAAATCATTGCTGTACCCAGATCTGAAAGGATCTGAATGCGCCCTCTAGAGTGAAGAAACTACGTCCAGTCACCATCGTTCTCCAACAAAGGGCGCTCCGATCGGGTTTCGGATCTACCCGTACCAGCCTCCGTAAACTTGCTGCGCAGGGTGACCAGCGCGGGCAGAACCGGGTCGGCTTTCCGTCGGCGTACCCGAGCGGCTCCGGCACGCGTTCCTCGCCTCCTGCGAGTGTGGCCCGTCAACCCGGGTTCCAGCAACCCCAAATTTGGCCATTGTAACCCTATACCTTCCTGCGTGGAGTGGGTATTAAGTTCTGGAATTGTAATTGTAACAATCGTGTGTATTGGGGTTGTTCGGATTCGGCCGGGAATTCTTCCCCACGCCTAGGCGTGGAGGTACGCGCTTCAATTCCTTTCTCACTTGCTGATTTAGTATATTATCTATTGCTGCGTTTGTGAGATAAGGGCCGTCAGCCAGTTCAAATACACCGCGTTTGTGAGTTGTGAGTGTCCGTTCCGTAGCTCCGATCGAGCACCGAACGTGAATCGGTACCCTAGGCGACGGTGATTTCTTAATCGCCGCGATCCCCACGTTTCCCTCGCAAGGGACGATCGTCGGGCTCAAGAGAGTCACTATTGAGAGACGTCTCCACCCGGAGAATACCACGGTGGTCAGCCGCCCGGCTTGCCTTAGTGTGCTAGTGCTGGCCGCACATCGAGTCGGTCGTACGTCTTAGCCCGAGTCGGTCATCCGTCCCGCATCACCGCCACTTGATAGTGGCGGTCAGGCAAGGACTGCCACTTCGTGGGTTCGAAGAGGGAGGTCAGGGGTCTGATCGTTTCCTCCGAGTTGCGACCAGGGAGATGGCCGTAGTCTCCTGGTGGTGGTCTGGTGATGACCGCCCGTCACCAGGTGTTCTGGCAGGTAGCGGTCTAGTGGGGACCGCTATTTGAGAGTTGCGGTCCAAGGTGGGCCGCCATTTAAGGTGACGGTCCAGGGAGGACCGCCACTTGGTTTTCCATGCTAGTTGTGTCCCGTTCGCATTGTTTGGGCCCCGGTCGGTCCAGTTGAGACCCTATGACTGACCTATAGCCTTGTGGATGTCCCGAACATCCCGTAGGTACCATGACTGTAGTTTTTTGGGTGTCCGGAGGTACCGTTTTACCTCGATTAGTGTGCCCATGAGATTTCAAGTTTCGGGTGACCCCATGTGTTCCGGGCTTTCGCTAGATCGAGTCGCCTTGAGTCGGCGTGAGTGCGGAGGGCTATCCCCGCACGTCATTGGCTTTCTGGTAAGCGTTTTCTGAGTGGACCGTGAGTTTGGCCCTTGGACTGTGAGTCCAGTCACCTAGCCTGGGGCTGGAGGTTTCCCACTTTTCCCTCGGATAGGGGATCGACTCGGCGGCTTGTAAGCTATCTTGGGAATCATGCTATCTTGGTTTCAGACCTAGGGTTTAGGCTAGATCGACGGCGCTGTGCCGTCTCATGCAGCGGTCTTGACCTGAGGCGTGTGACTCAAGGACCGTTGGGTTAGTAGGTCTAGTGGACCATCCAGAGTCTGGTGGCCTCGAGCCAGCTGTTACTCTACGTTACTCGCGATGGGTGCGTGTGTGACTTTCCGTGTTCACGTTAGTGACTCCACACTAGTCGTAGCCTTCTTACAGCACACATGTGCTGACCCACCAAGGAGTGGTGGAGCGGCTTACCCAAGAGACACGATTTTTAGGCTGGTTACCGTAGGGCCCCTTAGCGCAGCCTGAGTCTGGGCTTGGGGGAAGAAACTGAAGTCCCGTGATCAATGACACCCAAGAGGGGGGTGAATTGGGTGATAACAAGTTTTTTGAAAACTTTACCCGATTTAAACAAATATGATGAAATATCAACTAGGAATCTCGGGTCTGCTATATAATTGATTAAATCTATCAAAATCTGCCACACAAAGCAGTTCCTTGGTACTATGGCGGAGGTGTGAATCCGAAGATTCTACTCACGCTAGGTGTTATCGTTTTGACAAGACTACCCTTATCAATTTAAACCCACTTTTTGATATACCAAAGATCTAATGTAGAATTGACAAATTGTGCTAGATCTGAATGAAAAACACCAGTAGAGTGATATAGTGTGTGCTAGCACATAACGGGGGTAGGAGAAGAGGATCAACCCACACAATGGACAACAATTTTTAGGTGGTTTCGATGCAACGATGGTAAACTACGTCCCCCCGTCACAAACTGTGAGGATTCACACATTATCTTGTAAAGGATCACAAGATCAGAACACACACACACTCGTAAGGAGTTCAGAACTCCCACGAAGGTGCAAACACACCGAAACACACACGAATCTGAAAGAAACTAGTCTCACATACATGGATCTGGGTAGATCCACACACAGACGAATGTTTAGAGATTACAAATAGCACACAGTTGAAGGTTGAAGAATTTGGAAGGAGAAACACAAAGGAAAAATTCTGATTTAAGCTCCCCCTGAGTAGGTGATGCAGATTTTTGACGAAACTTGAATCTCCACTTGATTTGAGGTTGAATGGATTCAGATAGATCTTGAAAAGCTTGGAGTTGGATGAAGAATCCCTGGACGGAGCACTGTTCACGCAGGTGTAGCAGTAGCCTTCTTTCTCCCCTTGGTAGCCTCCTTTGATCTCCCTTGAGTGATTAGGGTTTTTTGGCTCAAAGAGATGTTTTTATAACACTTGGGTGGTCAAGGGACATGCCAAGACACTGATCCACAATTTCTGGCATGTCTGGAGGCTTTAGGATTAAAAAATCGTAAAGAGAAGGCTTGAACACATTGAAGAGAACTAAGTCAACAATAGCTGCTTCGAAGGGTTCGGTCGACTGAAATGTCCGGTCGGTCGACCGAACTCTAAGAAATCGCAGGGCTTCCAATGCTGGGAGCATCTGTCGACCAAACTGGTGCCATCAGTCGACCGAACTCTGTAACATTCCAGAGTTCTGAAACCTGGAAACTTTGGTCGACCGAAATGTCTTCATTGATCGATCGAAGTCTGCTTTACCTACAAAAACAACTCATTAGCCCAAGAGATTATATCCATATAATCAAGCCTTGGATTGAGCATATGTTTACATAGATTTGAAGTTCATTTGAGCTCTTTTTATGCATTCTGAAGACTGTGAACATTTGAGCATTTTAACATAACAGAAATTTGCCTTAATCGCGTACGATGCTCGCTCTTGGGTATTTAGGGACAGCACAAGATGGAAACCAAGTCGAGGGTTTTGTTATCATTAAAATCACTTGGAGAGACTCAACAATCTCTCCCTTGTTGATGATGACAAAACTCTTGATCATTAAGTGCATTGGCGTGCCTTTAAGCAAATTTGGAAGTTTGAAATCAACGCCTTATATCCTTGCAATTTCCCACACGGTTCTTATATGAGGCGGAGTTTACACTCACGCATAGTGAGGGATTGCAGACGTGCTGACCTGTCTTGCATCCAACACCATTTGAGATACATAGAACCGATTGGAGGATAGGCAAAACAAACGATCCGCAAGGCAATCAATCCATTTACAAACAGTTCATCAAGCCACACCAACGCAAACCATTCAATCATTTTTGTCAAATTGAGAGGAAATGAGAGGCAATAACCAACATGTATGTCCAATACCAATTGCATTCCATTCATTCATTTCAAGTTCATTACATAGTACATTGATGCTTGAGAATGCAAAACTCCTAGACACATGGAAAATGCAAATGCAAACTGACTCAAACACAAAATGCAAACATGCATACAAGCATGGGGACACACGCAGGCATAATTTATATAAACCACTATACTAGCTACTTCACCCCCTTTGGCATCATCAAAAGAGGGGAGGGGATACAAGAATAAGTAGACCATGGTCAAACTGGAAGATCGTGAAGGCAACAACTAAGGAGGAGGAGCAGAGTCCTCGGGGGCATCATCAGCATGAGAAGGCTCAACTGGAGGCGGAAGAAGACGGCTTGCAAAAGTGTGCAGAAGGAGGTCCTGATGTTCCAGTTGGCGGTCAATGTGGAGAAGACTGCGGTTGGTGTGACAGAAGGCCTAGCTGGTATCCTCATAGCCGACGGTGAGAGTAGCCATGTGGGTAGAAAGGGTGTCCAAGGCATGGGAAAAGGTATCCATCCGACCAGACATCGTGGTCATAAAGGCATCCAACCGAGTTTCCAGTCCAGAAATATGCCTATCAAAAGTCTAAAAATCTGCCCAAGAGGGTTGTCCGGCACCCTGAGTGGAGGACTCCCCATAATGAAACTGTGGTGGAGGTGGCAAGTCCTGATCGGCATGGGGAGGAGGAGGTGGCTGCTCCTCGGCCTGAACAGGAGGCGGGGGTGGTGCTTGAGCCTCATGCTGTTGCTGTTGCTCCTATTCCTCATCCTCATATTCTGATTCTTCTCCATACACTCTCACTCCTCTATGGAGCTCTCCATCGGGACCCTAGTAATAGCCAAAGTCGGTGAACATCTTGTGTTTGTTATATATATCACTTTGTCGTACTCGAATGAACCCTTTATTAACCAAGCTTACCCCGGCATAAATGAATACTGCGGTCAACTGAGAAGCATAAGGCAAAGATCGCCTTCTTTGTGTGCGGCATGACTCAACTAAATCTATCATAAGTCGGCCCATGTTAATGGTCATGCCATTCATCACATGATAGAATAGAAATCTATGCACCTCTATCACTTCATTTCTGCTGGCGGCCTTGGGATAGAAAAGAGTGGTGAACATATGATGTAGAATACGCTGCAAAGGAGGAAAATAGTTGGAGTTTAGCGTGATCAAGTTGCTAACCCCATCCACATTCGCTGCATGTCATTAGAAGGAAGGTGTCCTCAACGTAACCATGACCAAAAGTCATATCAGCTCCCCTAGTTGACACTCCTAGGGCTCTTTCAAACAGTGCTGGATTGACCGTGATTTCAACTCCCTTGACAATCGTATAGAGACAGTCATCCCTCATATTCAGATTCCCATAAAATTATTGAACAAGGCTAGGGTAATACCTTGAATACCTACAAGCAAAATCAAGCCAACCGTTCTGAACTTCAAAAATAGCAACGAGATCTGGGAATATTTCAATCATTTCATCAAAATCGACCAAACGGGGGTCGAGTATCGGGCATGGGCGCATCGATAGTGCACGTGGAGGTGCAGCAGCCCGCTGTGGTGGAGGAGCCGGGACCTCACCTCTCCGGGAACTAGATTCCCCTTGGGTAGACCTCCGAGAACTTCTTCTAGGCGCCATCGGATAAGAAATCAAAGTGGAAACCCTTAGATCTCTAACCTCTTCCCGTGGGATGAAGATGGACCGAAAGACACACCAAAAGCTTGTGAAAAGAACTTCTCCTCAAGTTGGAACCCAAGGAATGGCTTCAAGGTCACACAAGCCGCCACGGAGATTTTGTCCCAAAATGATGACGAACAAGCCGGATCTTGTGCGAATGGAAGAAAGAGGGGTTTCTAGGGTTGGAAATGGGGAGTTTGGGTGTTTTAGGGTTTGAGGAGGTGTTAGGAGAATGAATGGGGCTGAAAGAATGAAAGAATGAGGGTGAAAACCCTCTTAAAAGAGAGTTCAAACGCGGGTCGGCCGCTCCGGTTCGCCAGATTCAGTCGATCGAACCCGGGCGTCGGTCGACCGAAATGGTCGACCTAGCCCTATTTTCATCATTTTTTTTATAACTCCTTCACCTTTTTTTATATCTCCTTCAACCTTTCCTTTTTATTTGTTTGAACCTCCACCTTGTGTTGTAGTTGAAAGGGAATGACTTGAAAAAGGAGGTGATTAGCCATTTTGAGAAAATCCTCTGACTCTCCCCTACAGAGAATGCCTCAGATCCCAAGGTCACTGGGTCCACATTTATTTATCAAGGAATATTTGGCCTTAGAAAATTTCCAAAGAGGGGCTGTATAGATAATCACAATCAAGCATGCAAGGGGGTATTTACACATAAGGAATTAGAAGTAATCACACAG